>JACCID010000213.1:0-200494 GCA_018906775.1 Sycophila sp. Sp_5
ACAAGTGCTCGACTTGTGCTCGTTGCTCCTCGGTTACATGGCCTAAGCCCACTGCACCGATCTGGATCATGTTAATCTCTTTAACTGATGCCAGTTGGAGATCCACGCTGACGTTGTCGTCCACCAACGTCAGCTGGTTTGATCGCGGATTGTGTACTGAGCCGAATTCCCGCATGAAATTCGTGCCCAGTAACAATCCGCATCTAGTGCAGGGATAATCGAAAACTTTGATATCCCTGCTTATGCCACCTATTGTGAAGAGAAGGTAAGCACAGCCCACGATTGGCTCGTGCTACCGTCAGCGAGCTTAGCACCTGCGTGCTCGCTTGGCATAAGTGTTCGGCCGCATGCAGTTATCAACTGCAGGCCGATCGGTCCCATCACTGTGACCGATGCGCCTGTATCGTACAGCGCGCGGAAGTGGAAACCTTCCACTTCCACCTGTAACCACCATCTGGTTTCCAGGCTTTCCTCCGCAGGAGCGTTCGGTAGTGCCGTCCCGCTAACGTCCTGGGAGGTCGTTCCCGAAGCTCCTGACTAGCTTCGTTGGCGTTTGGGGAAGTAGTTGAGTGCCCTACTTCCCCTGTTGCCCGTTTTCCGGCGAGCAATTAGGGCATTTCGCTCGGATTACGCCTTTTTTGTCGCATCTGAAGCAGCGAATAGGTTCTTTCGCTTGCCCATTTTTCTGGCCATTCTTCTCGTTGCCATTGTTTTTCCTGTTGTTGCCTTTTCCAGAACGGCCCTTTTTGTTCGCCGAGGAGGAAGCATCCTTGTTTCCCCCTCCCTGCCTTTGCTTATTGCTTTTGTGGAAAGCTTTCAATAGATCTCCACTAAGATTCTTTATCAGGTCGGCTATGTCTTGCTGACCTGTCCCGGCTATCGGAGCATCGGGCTTCTCCTTTGTGTCCGGGGATGTAGCGGCCGTTGCCGCTACCTTTACATGAGAAGAGGTCCCTGTCTTCTCGTTCTGCGGTCTGTACACCGTTTCTGGCATTACCGCTTTGGATGGGTGAATTGGCGTCCTATCGCCCTTTTCCCTATCCAGGATATATTCAGCTTTTGTGCATTGATCCGCTAGCTCGTCTGGCGTGTTGCAGATCTCAATTCTGATAATCCTCTTGATTTCTGGGAGAAGATTCATATAAATCTTCTCCAGCTCTTGGAGCCTAGTCATCCTCGGGGATATCTCACATAACATGCTCTCCATGCATGTTATGTAATGGCTGCTCGATTCCCCGATGTGTTGGTAACGACTCCTGATGTCGTCTCTTAGGCGCTCTTGCCTATCGTGGGCGCAGCCCCATCTGCGCCGAGTGGCTTGGCAAAATCTGCCCATGTTCGCCACTCGCGGCTGTAGTTCCGGTACCACATGCTCGCCACATCCCTGAGTACGCACGGGAGCGACGCCAGCATGTCGCTCTCGTTTAGTTTGGACGCTCGGGCATTGTCCTCGAAACTCTTGAGGAAAGCCTCTACATCTTCTCCATGTTTAGCCGAGAACGTGACGTTCCATCGGCTAACTATTCGGCTGGGGTCCTCGTGACCTCTGCCTGTTTGGTTTAGTTCACTTGTGGAAGGAACGATGTGTTCTCTCGTCCTTCCGTTCGTGAAATCTTTCCACGATCTGATTCCTCGTGGCGGGATTCGCCGTTGCGCGTTCTGAATGGTGTTCGCACCATTCAGTGTTTCGTTGATTCCAGGCTCGTCTATCGTGTACGTGTCCTGGAATCCAACGCGCGGTGTCGATTGCGACGGATTTATCCGCTCCGTTCGCGTATCGATCTGTCGGCCGTCGATTCTTGTGCTTGACATCGGCGGTCGTTGCTGGTCTACTACGTGAGCCAGCTGATCGACTCTCATCGTGAGAGCCGTCAATGCCCTCGCCTGGTTGACACTTGTGTTCAACAAGCTGTCGTATTTCCGTTCGATTGCTCGAACGGTTTGTTGGATATCTCGTAACAGAGATTCCAACCTCGGCGATTGACCCTGTGACGACTGACTGTCGTCATCGGTCCCGCTATCTTGGTCCTTTTCATTTTCTGACCTCGATGGCGGTTGTGCGACTTGGCTCTACGTTGCCAAGTCCTTTGTCGCCTTCAGAATGGCAAACGATGCTGTTCTGATAGATTGAGAGAGGGTGAGGTCGGCCCTTCTCATAATTCTCGTCCTGAATTGTGGTGGATGTCCTGTCCATACACATCTCTTCGATGAAGGACTTCCTCAACGATTCACGGACTGTGCGTAACTCCTCCTCGTTTGAGGAGTTACACGCCTGAAAATCGGCTGCAGTGTAATTACCTTGCAGCCAATTATACAGACGGTGACGCTGCACAAAGCAGTCGCCGTCTGTTCTTAGTCCGAGTTGCTGGATTGTCTCCTCCAGCTCCTCGACCGGGATCGCCGACAGCCACTGCTGGACGTCCCTTTCCGTTGGTTCTGACTTATACTTCATCTTCACCTGATTGAGTACAGGCCTGCCCTCTATCCCAAAAACACGGAAAAATTTGTGGGACGGACCTTTCGGTTGGCGACGCAACTACTCCTACTGTGTAGTGTGAGATTCTCTCTGAAACACGTCTTCGAGAATTTCTTTACGACTGCCTACAGTTTGTAGCGCAGTCGCGATTGAGATGCGTAAAAAAAACTCTATTTATTTAACACGGCTCTACTCGAAATTCTCGCTGACAAATTCAGCGAGAAAATGAATTTTCCTCGAAAACTTTCGATTTTCGAGTTCAATTTGGATGGAAAAAAATTCTCACTAGAATTTTCTCCCAGACGTGTTTCTGGTGTTAGTAAGTTACAATCGGTTGTAAATTACATGTGTTCGCTAGCTAGCCAACACAAGAGGTTCCCTGTCGAAAGCGCGAATTCTTGTTTTGTTTTTGCTTTTGGCTTGCTGATATTCCGAGTTTTCACTCAACAGCTGCCCGATACAGAAGCAGGTCACGGCTGCGACTGTATGCTGTTGAATGACTCCTGAACACCCCGCGTGTTCAGTGATTAAAAGCTTTATGAATGGAAGCAGGGCACGGCTGCGACCGTTCGCTTATTTAATCAGAATTTGGAACTCTCCGTGAGTACGAACACACTCCAGGAATTTCAAACAAAGTGAAAACGAAATTTTTGACAGGAGCAGGTTACTGCTGCGACTGTCTGATCGAATAAATTCTCCGAACACGAATAAAAGAAATCGAAAAATTTGTTTTCCGCGCAAACCGCATGCAAAAACTCAAAAAAATCGCCTTTTCGTACGTTTTCTTCCGCCTGAAGAAACGATCGCCGCCACGCGAGATTCTCTCTCTCCACCTAAATTTACTACTGGAAAAAATCCCCTGATTTTTCCCCCTTCGGTTTCTAAAAGAAAATTCTATTCTTATCCCTCTTCACGAACGCACCCGAACTCTAGAATTTAATTCAAATTTGAATTTTGCGGCTTTTTCACTCCCTGTGAAAAAAGCCCGCCGCCACCTAGCGGCCGATTCGCGAAGCTTCTCCTGCTTCTAGATTACCGACCCAGTCGGTAACCCGATCTGCTAATTCAAAATTTTTCGCTGAAGAAAAACTAAATTTCGTCGCGTCGTGGTCCTGTCCTCCGCTGCACACGTTGTTGGGCGCCAGTTGTAACGGGGTTACCTTTGACTGATTTACCTCGCGGAGGAGACCTGTCTCCGGGAGATGGGTGCAATGGGGCACGCACGAGTTCCCCGTGAGGTCCTTACCTCGGGGTGCGCGCGAGCACCCGACGGCGAATACACGTCGCCGCGGCCCGTATACAACGTGAGAGTACGCCTGTACTCTCACTTCTTGTACTCGCGTGCTGTCGCACGAACGCGCTCCTCGCGTTCGCGTGGCTGTCGTCTTCCTTCACGACAGCTGATGCCGGCCGCTCAGCTCTGCGATAGAGTGGCGGTATCCGGGAGATCTAAGGACTAGGAGGGTTTGTCGAGTAGCCCCGCAGACTACTCGAAAGAATAACGCGGTCGTGTAAAATTGCAAGTCGGAGGCCTTTATTGCCTCCGTAGAAGAAATTACAGTAAATGCGTCCCGAATGGTTAGTAGCGGTCGGACGTGCGAGCCGACCGCTCCGAGCACGCCCGAGTGTTGCCGAGCGGAGCCGCGCGCGAACGCAAGCGCGCGCGCTCCTACGAACTCTCGGCCGCGTCGAGAATTCGCCGGCCGATCGCGCGATCCGCGATCGGTGATGTTTACGCGGAGCGCGACCTTGCTCCACGTAAACAAATACCGCGCTCGAGAGCAGGCCACCTGCCTGCTCTGCGTGTACACACACGTACACGCCCACACGAAGGAACGGGCCGCTTACCCGTTCCGCGCGACGACTCGCGAACCCGACCTCGAGCTCGTGCTCGAGGTACCGATGCTGTACCGCGCGGCGGCTCTTCTGCGAGAACCGCGACTCCCACCGCACAGGAGTCCGCGACCGCGAACTAGGGAGAGAGAGAAAGATGACGAGCTGGGGATACGTTCCCCGCGTCCGCAGAACACTGTCAACAACAGGGAGTCGAGGCGCTCCTCGACTCCTCGCCGGTACGCGCCCGCACTCGCTTACAATCACGGGCGGTACTTACAGCTGTCGCAGCCTTGGCTCGTCCTCGGCTGCTTCCACGTTCGCACGTCCTGCTGTCGCTCGCTTCCCCTCGATCCGCTCGATCACCGGGTGGTCCGTTCGCGCACGTGTCCGTCGTCGCCGACGGCTAGAGAGAATCTCTCGAGATTCTAAGATGGCCGCCGCTCCCGCGCGCCACCGCCTAATTCCCCCTCGCGCCGCGAAGGCTCGCGACGGCGCGAGGTACCCGATAGTACCTCGCGTCACAATACTTATAAAATAATATTTTTTTCTAATTCTGTTTTTTTTTTCTTTTGCAGGTGAACTCCACTTTTAGATTCTATTATTATTTTTGTATATCTATTTTTTTATTATTATATTTTTATATTGTATTATCCTACTTTAAGTAATAATATAAATTTATTTTTTGTGTTAATTTCCTATTATGTTTCTTTTTCCTTTATTTTCCTTATATTTAACTACATTCTTATATATATATATTTTTTCTTCTTTTTTATAATTTTGTCCCTTATAAAATTTTGTCTTTCACCATCCTTATTATTTATTTATACTTCTGTTTCCTTAATATCAAATCCATTCTCCTCCGTATTGTAGTCGTACACATCTAAAAATTCGAGTAAATCTTCCATTTCCTCTTTCTTTATAATCCTCCCAGGCTTGCTCTTTTTCTACCTGCTCGTCTGTACATCGCATGGCGTCATCTATTAGTATTCTTTCTTCATTTTCCGTATACGTGCTATAGTGTGAGGGTTCTAGACCTATTGCTACTTGGGTGTCTTTATCTTTCATCGACACTGTCTCATTATCTCCTATTAAGTCATCTTTAATTTCCTTAATTTGTCTTTCCTCTTCTTTTTCCTTCATTAGTATCAGCTCACGTACTCTTCTTCTTATTAGTTATTCTACCTTATTCTGAACTCCTTTGTATATTTCCTTTGCTATTCTTATTTTCTTTATAGTTCTAATTGATCTTAATCTTGCTTCTCTATGTCGGGTAACAGTAACTGTTTATATGGCCTTTCTTGTCTTGGTGACATTTTCCTAGACATTGAAGCATTGCACCCTTTACATTTTAATTTATATCGTGCACTATTCAGTGTAATGAAATACGTAGTTATTTTATATGCATATTTTGCTCTTGGTTCTTGTAAAATGCACCTCCTACATCCTTCTCTTCTTGTTTCCAATTCTCGATATACTACTCTTTTTATCATTTCCATGTTTTCTCATTTTTTTTTTTTATATTCTTGTAGATATTTCTAATAAGAATTCCGTGCAGTTATCGCACTCAATTACTGGACTTGTACTTTGTATATCTCTTTTGCATAAGTCACAGTATAAGGGTGGTGTATCTACTGCTCCAATGTTGTGTAAATTCTCGTTTCGTGAAAAACTGGGAGATATTTCAAATTGATATCGTGTCATACATCCATTACAAATTACTAATTCAAAATTATTGACGTCATAAAAATATGTTATATCTGCTCTCTGTTTAAAACAGCGATGATTTAAGAATTCTTTGTATGCTTCCGGATGATTTCCTGGTATTTCCCCGTCAAATGGTGTATCCGTTTTTATTTCCTTGGGTGAGTAATGTACCATGTGATAGGTATTGTTCGTTTCTTTTTGCTGTAATTATAAATAGGTGGTATTAATATTTAAATTGGGGTAAATTTTTGGTTTTTCATTATTTACTACGTTTTTTTGTATCACTTCTTCTGCTACTTTATTCTCTTGTGTTTCTTCCGCTTGTTGTATCTCCCTTTGTACTCTATTTTGCTCTTTTTGTTCTAAATGTAATAATATATGCGTAACCAATTTCCATATTGCTCCTACGAGGTGTAATGAAAATCCATATAGACTATATAATGCATATCCATGGATTACCGTATCTATTACTAATTTAATAAACCGGCAGGCTATGATTATTCCTATTATTCCTGCACTAGCTGTTCCAAATGTTAAAAATGTTGTCCACTACAATTCAAAATATACCAAAATAAATATATCCCCTCCAATACAAAATAAATAATTTTGGATGCTCGATGCGTGATAAGGGGGCTCCACATACTTTTAATTGGCACGTTTTCCATAATGCAAATGTTACTTCGTTTGATTCTAGTGAATATAAAATTTTCTTGTCTCCTATTTCTTGGATATTGTTTATGTGTCCGTCATATAATAATGAATATTTCTTTTTCCCGCATGTTTCGTCGGGTTTAGTGGACCAAAATTCGTCTGCTCCATCGTGATCTGTGCACTTTTCATCCGAAAATTTGCAAGTTGCCCCACTGTCTAATCGAACAATATTAGCATCTAAATTTACTTCTGCATAATAATCTTGTAATGAAATTTGTACCCATCCGGCTACGTAAACATTCTGATAATCGCCGTAAAGATCTGAGTAAGATCCTCCTTCGCATTTTCCTCCGTCCGAAATCGTTCCCGCAAAAATTAAGGATCTTGTAACCGTGCTATTTTGTGGTAGTTGCATAACTGTATTTCCGGCTATTGAGAAAAATCCAGTGAGATGCATTTTTCGGCATTCATCTTGACTTATTTCTTTATAATAACTTATTTCCCCTTTTGGCATACGTGAGACATGTGAGTGCATTCCGGAATGTGTAACGATTCGATTTATCATTATCGAGAATTCATATATAGGTACCGTTCCAAAGTCATTTAATTGTAATAATTTTCCGAATATAAACGTTGTATTAATGGGTGCTTCTTTTATATCGCATTCTCCGATATCTATTAAAGAAATCGTTGTAATATTTGTAATATGATTGCCACAATCAAATCCTACTAATCCATGTACTTCGAAAGGGTTGAGGATAATTCCCAGAAAGAGTCTTATTATGAGTATCGCCATCTGTAATTATTAAAAAAAATTTTCTAACTGCATACCCACTTTTTTTTGTATATATAGTTTTTATTGATTGTTCATAAGATACAAAGATTATTTTATATAAGACGTAAAATACCGCGAGTTTTCGATTCATTTGTTATAACTTCGCTTTCTGTGTGTGTACGCTTAATTATGTTACGTCCGGTGTATTTTGTACCATAATTTTTATGTAGTATAAAAATCCTAACACAATCCCGGCTGCTAATAAGGCTACAACTGTAATTATAGTTAAAATTTCCATTCCTGTCATTAAATTTTCTTTTCCCTTATATAGATTTACAATTTGTTTAATTTCCCAGAAATCTTTTTCTGTTTGTCCTTTATTTAATATATCTATTATTGGTTGTTTATTTTCCGCGAATGATTTTGTTAATGTTTCTATGTGTAAATCTTTTTTTGGTATAGTGGTCGTGAATTGTTCGTAATTCGGATAATCCTTCGCTATAATTTGATTATTTTCATAAATTATAAATGAATTTCTTGATAGTGTAAAAGTTCCTGTACCTTCGAGTATTATGTCTTGATAATTATTTAATGTAAGATTGATTTTCCCTGCACTTGAGAATATCCATTTGTTATTCCATAAATTTTTCGAAGAATGCTATAATTTTCTCGTTTGTACATTATTTTGCAAAGTTCAAAATTCTCTTTTTCTGGGTAAACTAACAAATTATATTCACAACATGAATCGTTCCGATACATAAACCCTTCTTGATCGCAGATTATTGTATACTCTATAATTTTACATTGTCTAAGTTCTATTTGTTGCATATAATGGTATCATTTGTTATTTAATAATAAGTATTGAGTAACTGGTTCAATATATAACTTATATCCGAATGATTGAAGTGACGGTAAAGATTGCATTTTATAAATAAAAGTATGTTGTGATCGTACTAATGGCAATATGTCGCTACTTTCCTATTCACTACTCCGAATTCTATTTTTGATATTTCTACTATGTTATTCATTTTTAATAAATCCTTATTAAATGGATCCTTATCGTCGCTTATTTTTTCTATCATTTCTCGTACCATTGTCAAATCCTCCTGGCTTAATAATGTTTCATAACCTCTATTGTTTTTCAAGGCTTCTATAATTTTGTGACGTTTGCAGTTTTCAAGGAAAAGATATTCCACTGCAAACGTATTTCTTTCTTTACTTGTTTCTTTTTTCTGAATTTATAAATACACCTTGTATTGAGCGGCAAATACAAGTTTTTAAAATTTAGGTTCTTACCACCTTAAACTGTAAAAACAGACCCAAATACTGGCTTATACGGTTACTATTTTGTGAGAAAATAAAATATGAGGGAATTTCTATTGATTTTGCCGAGCGTCAGCAAATCTTTATGAATGGAAATGAAATTTTCTGTGTGAGTTCCTTTTCTTATTCTTCTTTTAATCCTAATCAAATTCTACAAAGATTTGCATAGCAAAAGCAAAATCTTAGTCTAAATTGATTGAATATAAACTAGCTTCTTCCTCGGTCATGCAGAGGTTCTGCTTGACCGAATAGGAGAGCGGTGAAAGAAAACAACTCACTCCAGTCGGGTAGGGGGAAGAGAAAAGCAGAGCATAGCTTAACTCGGTTTGAAATTCTAGATTTCGCAGAGCTGTCTGCTCAATTTAGAATTACGGTGCAAGGAAATTTTCTTTTGGAATTTTGATAAAATAAACAAATTCAACAACAGATTTTATTGAATTTGTTTAAGTGGATATGCTAAATGCAAATTTATAAAAAATAGATGTATTTATATGTGTATATATTTATACACAGGGTGTCAATTAAGTCCCGGGACGGCTGAATATTTTCAGAGGTAAAGTAATTCTGATAAAGGTCAAGGTCATTTCTTAAGTAACTTTCGACGAGGAATCTAATGGTGACATTCACTTTGACCTTGGACTTGACCTTGAAGGTTATTTCAAGGTCAACTATTTTTTTTTAAATAGGAACCCCCATTTTTAAGACTGGTAATCGATAGAGCGGGAAATTTTACATTCAGATACGTAATTAAGTCAGAGCTAGTGTTTGAACTTGAGGGTTACTCCAAGGTTATTTACACTCCAGCAAGGTTCTTAGATACCTCTGAATATTTTTGCAAGCGGTAAAGCTATTCCTCGTGTAACTTTCAACGAGGAACTCAATGGTGACCTTATACGTGACCTTGGACGTGACCTTCAAGGTTATTTCAAGGACACCTATTGTTTTTAATGGAAATCTTCATTTTTTACACTGGCAATCGATAGAGTGGGAAATTTCATTTCGAAAATAGTATTTGACGTGATCTTTAGAAGGTCAAATCAAGGTCAATTTTGGATAAACTGTCAAAATATTGTCGTATTCAAACTTTAGAGGATTTATGAAAGACTAAATGTTTGAAAAAGTTTTGAAACCAACAACATCGACCACCTTGACTTTGATATCAGCCGTTGAGTCGTTGTTTCTGGGTAACGCTAAAAGTAAGAATAAGGGCCATAGTAAGGTTATTAATTTAAAAAGTGCTTGAACTTTCAAATAATGTGCAAAGCTGATCTATTCAGAGGTATCTAAGAACCTTGCTGGAGTGTAAATAACCTTGGAGTAACCCTCAAGTTCAAACACTAGCTCTAACTTAATTACGTATCTGAATGTAAAATTTCCCGCTCTATCGATTACCAGTCTTAAAAATGGGGGTTCCTATTTAAAAAAAAAACAGATGACCTTGAAATAACCTTCAAGGTCAAGTCCAAGGTCAAAGTGAATGTCACTATTAGATTCCTCGTTGAAAGTTACTTAAGAAATGACCTTGACCTTTATCAGAATTACTTTACCTCTGAAAATATTCAACCGTCCCGGGACTTAATTGACACCCTGTATATTGTCATGCATAGGGTGAAGGGAGAAATTCAAGTTTCTTGTTGCAGTGTCGTGCTCTCCTAAGAGAATTTGCAGAGCAACTGCAAATTTCAACAAACAAAAGACAACAAGAATTATTTAAATTGAGGAATAGTGTGCGAATTAATAATAAAGGAGAAACAAGCTGAGTACAGCTTGAAACTTCCTTTATATTAGTTCCTATAATTTTTTATTTGAAAATTGTCGTCGAGCAGAGTTCTGCTTGTCGAACTAAATCAAATTCAAATTATATATTATTGTCGACAAAGTGCAGTGGCATACAGCACAAATTGTCAGAAAAGGAAAATAGTTTATAGAGATTTGGGAGGATATGAAGGAGAGTTGCCCTAAGGAACTCAGAAAAAAAAGGATAATGAAAGAATATTTATTTAGAGTTTAGTTAGTTTTGTTTTTATTAGAGAAAAAGAAAAGAGAAAAATTAAAGTACATTTAGAAGAAAAATTCAACTTACGTTATTACACTTCCAAGTTCCGCAAGAATTACGCAGAGGCGAGCGCTACACAAAGTAACCGCAGCGAGGATACAGCGGCGAAGTCAGGCCCTAGGGTGACTCCTTGGAAGCGGGAAGACGGCACGGCTGCAGAGGGTCAGCAACACAAGCACACACTGTTCAACACTAGCCCTAGGGAAGCTGTAACGTGCAGAGTAACTGCTGCCAGCAGAGCGAGGACCAGACTACGCTTTTCTCAGTGAGGATCCGCCTTTTTATATCCTGGGCTTTTCCTCCCTTGTGGGTCCCAAGAGGGGGAAAAGCTTGGCTTCGCTTGGGAAAGCCTGTGTATTTCCTATGTTTGTTACAGCAATTTTCATTTTAACGTTTAACATTTTTTTCTAATTGTTTTCTTAATTTTATAAAAGTTTGCAGAATTTCAAGTAATTCTGTGAACTTGTATTTATTCGATTAAAATGTTTTCCAAATTAATTCGCTTTTTTTTTCGCTTTACAAAGCTTGCAAATTGCCATTTTATATAGAAAATTCATAAAATAATAAAGGATTAAATTTAATTATTTAGTTATTAAATTGGTGCAAGTATCTTAGATGGCATGTTATAATTTGCAAGTTTTGTAAAGTTTTGATAATGTTTTTCCTTTAAACACATTTTCCTTAATTATTTAAAGTCTTTAACATTTTTTATTAAGAACTATTATTTAATAATAATATATTTAAAGAATTCTTGATTTTAATCATTGCCTGTTTGTTTAATTTGTTTTGCTCATTCTGTTGATTTCATGGTTTATTTTAAAATTTGTTGAAAGTTTCTCTCTTTTTTTTTCCTTTTATTTGTGAGTTAACTTAATTTTTAAAGAAGAGCAAAATAATATTTCTTAACGGAAAAATATTCAAGATCTTTCCCTGTGTTTTTTCCTATACTCTGTGAAAGCGAGAGTGACCGTTGGGCTGTGCGAGGCCTGCAAGTCGTAAACTTAAGGGTTTATGACTTCCTGATGCCTTATCGATGGCTGGCCTGCACTTGGATTTCGGGATTTCGGGAAAACAGCGATTTGTGTGGGAAAGATTTTCGGTGGGAAACTTAAGTGTTTTTTTTTTCTCTAAAACTTTTTAAAAGATATAATATTTATTCGTTATCTTATCAGTAAGGATTTACAATTAACTTTAACCTAAAAGTATAAGAAAATAGCGAGGGAGCAAGTGAAATTAAAATTTTGCTAAATAAAAATAAAAGAAAAATTTTTTTTTTTAATTGGTATGTTCATTACAATTTGATACATTATTCTTCCTTTTACAATATATTGTTCCAAGAAGTTTTTTGTCTCTACTATGGTTCTTTCTAATGAAGTTATGGCAGGACTTGTCCTTCTATCTAATATCATCTGTTCGTCAATTATTGTTTAATAACCTCATCCATTCTTTTTCCTGTTTTTCGGTTCGTTTACTAATGGAGCTTTCGAAGGACATTTTTCTTGCAGAGGGCCTTATTAATACACTTTCTTCTTGAGATGTTGAATATATTAGCATGTTTCCGCTGGTTATCGTACCGCTTAAAAATTTCACTTCTCGATCTACTTGATGGAAAGTATCGTATATATCCTGAAGTTTTTCTTCTGCTTCAATAAAGTGATCAATCATTGAGGGTCGTTCTTTCAAAATTTCTTTCTTTAGGTGTTGTATTTCTATCTCGATTTTTTTTATATGATACTTCTTCCAAGCTGTATCCATATAACATGTTAACTCCCATCGTCCTGATATAAACCGCATATCATATACATGCTCGAAGGTCATTCCGGGCTGTTGACTTTGTCGAATATTCAATGAATCTGCATCTAATGAGATCCCCTCTGATGGACAAACTAATAGCAAAAATTCCAGGGAAAACAGGGTTTTTATATCCATTCTGTAAAATAAATAATACGTTGTTTGATGTCAATAATCTAAAAGTATTCTTTTCTTCCCCCTTTCTTATATGTAAGTACAAAATTCTATATTATATAAGTAAGTCGGTAGTTATAATTTATTAAACTCTATGCCTGCTACAATATCGCTGTGTACTTAATTGTCGCATATGATTGGGATCCTCACTCTCTAAACATGTGGCATACGTTATTCCTT
Organism: Sycophila sp. Sp_5; assembly: GCA_018906775.1. Classification (NCBI taxonomy): domain Eukaryota; kingdom Metazoa; phylum Arthropoda; class Insecta; order Hymenoptera; family Eurytomidae; genus Sycophila; species Sycophila sp. Sp_5. Next base: position 12,967 of record JACCID010000213.1, read on the forward strand.
CCAAATCGTGCGCTGCAATTCTTTCAATTATGTTTGGTTTTACTATCTGCTGCCGCACATACGCCCACGTGACGCAGGTGGCTGAATCCGACTTCACCGCCTATGCTTAATTCGAAGAATTATCCAAACGTATATGGGCACGGTGCAGGAAAATATTCGCATACCCATATACGGGTGTTCGAAATGTTCCGGACTCCCCACTTATAACATAAAGTAAGCATTTTGGAAAAAAATTTTAAATACAAAAGTTGTTAAGTTTTGAAGGTTGAACTAAATGATGACCTTGGATTTGTTATTGGTTATCATTTTCAAGGTCATTTAAAGGTCATCTTCAGTTTTTTAAATAGGGACCCCTATTTTTTATTTCAGATTCTGAAAGAGCACAAAATTTTACATCTGGATATGTACCCACGTTATGGCTCAAAATGACCTACAGAGGTCAAATGATTATTTAGTAGCAGAAAGCCAAGAAATCCCGATTATTAAGAACTTTGAGCGTATCTGACCAATACTAAAGTAATTTGATTTTGCAAGACAAACTTTATGGTGGCGTTAAATTGACATTGCCCTTGATTTTCAAGGTCATTTGAAGGTTAACTTTAGTTTTCCAAATTAAGCCTCCTAGTTGTAATTCTCCATTTTGCACCAGCGCTAAATTCTGCATTAGGATTGTAGAAGGTGTAATTGACACTGGCGTAAAATAAGCCTTAGGCCAGACAACCACATAACTCGGGCGAGAAAATGATAAATAAAAAAATGTCTAATCAAAATAAGCCTTAGGCCCAACAACTACATACCTCGGGGGGGGGGGGGGGGAATGATAAATAAAAAAATGTGTAATCAAAATAAGCCTTAGGCCCAACAACTACATACCTCAGGGGAGAAAATGATAAATAAAAAAATGTCTAATCAAAATGAGCCTTATTGCTCAGGCACGGGAGGTACAACTAATTAAGGTAACATCATGGGTGATCCAGCCAACTAAGGCAAGACCATCGGCGGCCCAGCTAACTAAATCAAGACAGTGGACTATTCGCCCAAACTGAATTTTTTTAAAATGTCGTTGACAGGAACTTTTTACAACAACTGTTCAAATTGTTGCCCATTAACAGTTTGGCAATGTGCTAACCGATTGTAAAAGGCTGCAACAACATTTCGCAAGATTTGCTGAGGTATCAAGTCTATTTCATCAGTGATTCTTTGGCGTAATTCATCCAAGTCACGTGGTTTTATAACATAAACTTTATCCTTCAAGTATCCCCAAAGGAAGTAATCAAGAGGCGTTAGGTCTGGGGACCGAGGTGGCCATTCAATTGTACCTCTCCGCCCAATCCATCTATCATGAAATGTTGCATCTAAATATCGGCGAACATGAATACCGTAGTGTGCAGGAGCACCATCCTGTTGGATGTAAATTTCGTCCAGATTTCCACCCGTTAAATTCCGTATAGCAGGTATAATTTGGTCTCGAAGCATGTTTTCATACATTGCAGCATTTAAATTACCTTCAATAAAGAAAGGGCCAAGTACTCTTCCATTAAATATGCCAGCCCAAACATTTACTTTTTCAGGATGTTGCGTGTGGTCCGCTCTCATCCAATGTGGATTGATGTTACTCCAGTATCGACAATTATGTCTGTTCACTGTTCCGCTTAAATCAAACGTGGCTTCATCAGAGAAAACAATGTTATTGAGGAGCAAAGGATCATCAGATATCATTTGCATCATTACATCACAAAACTCTACCCTTCTATCAAAATCATCTTCAGATAATTCCTGTACCAACTTTTATTTGAAAGGATGCCATTTGTTGAGTTTCAAAATTTTGTGCACAGATGCAGCTCCCATTTCATGCTGTTGTGCACAACGTCTGATGCTGCAATGGGGGTCCTCAATAAATGATTGTAATACGTCTAAGCTCTTTTCATCATTAGACGATGATTTGGATCTACCTGATTTAGGACGATCTTTAATACCACCTGTCTCTTCAAAACGTCTAATTGTACGAATTACGGTACTTTTTGAAATAGGGTTGTTTTCTTCAACTCTGAATGTTTCATTGAATAAACGCTGTACCTGTTTGTAACCTCTCTCTTGATCACCCCACCCTCGCATCATCAACAAAGATATTCTTTCTCGTTCAGTAAGATGTGCCATTTTTCACTACGATTAAAAGTACAATTATTGAAAATTAATACAATTATCTGAATTTCGAAGTAAGAGAACTTCACTTAACTCTTGAAAACAGAAAAGTAAATAGGAGTAAACAATTGTTAATTAACAATTATAAATGAACTGATTCCTAAAAAGAATAGTGAGCAAAATCTTCTAAGGTACAAGTAACGATCCTGAAAATGCTATGAATCATGCGTAGAAACTCGTAACCCTTGCAAAAAATTATTGCAATAAAAACTGTTCATGTAAAACGGTTAGATTATTTTGCTTTTGAAATTAATAACCCCCAAGTGTCCTATGTAGATCATTTCGAGCCATGACGTGGATATTGTACATATCTCCAGACCTAAAATTTAATGCTCCTCCAGAATCCGGAATACAAAATGAGTCCCTTTTTAATAAGCTGAAGATAACTTTCAAATGACCTTAAAAATGAAGGCCAATTTTAAAGTGACCATAAAGTTCGTCCTAGAAAATCAAATTATGTACTTTAGTATTAAAGTACGAAATTTTTTTTTTCTTTTCGTCAAATACACCCAAAGTTCTTAATAATCGGGATTTCTTGGCTTTCTGCTGCTAAATAATCATTTAACCACTAAATGACCTCTGTAGGTCATTTTGAGCCATAACGTGGATACATATCCAGATGTAAAATTTTGTGCTCTTTCAGAATCTGAAATAAAAAATAGGGATCCCTATTTAAAAAACTGAAGATGACCTTTAAATGACCTTGAAAATGATAACCAATAACAAATCCAAGGTCATCATTTAGTTCAACCTTCAAAACTTAACAACTTTTGTATTTAACATTTTTTTCCAAAATGCTTACTTTATGTTATAAGTGGGGGGTCCGGAACATTTCGAACACCCTGTATATCCCAAATCCTTGTCGCAAGTCACGTACCATTTGACTGCAACGGGGTACCAATGTTTCTTTGTTCTTCTGTTGCGTCGTAAAAGAGACATCATTTTCCTGCTGTCCCCCAATGATTCAAACATATAGTCAAAATCTCTTCTGGCTTGATTTGCAACCTTTTCTATTTCTTCATTTTCTTCTTCTGTCAAGTAAGGTAATTCTTCCGGTGAACTCCATCTTATCCCTTCCTGCGCCTTCCATATTTCTTCCAACTGAAGAATATATTGTATTCCCCATCTTTGAACTATTGCAAGTAGGTGTCTCTTCTGTTTCTTAACTTTCTTTCTCCTCTCGGCCCGGATAACCTCAAGATTTATTGTTAAATCTCCTTCGTTTGTATAGTTACAATATTATTATTCCCATTTTTAGATACAGGAAAAGGACCGACTATATCAAGACTCACTTTTTTCATAGGAGCCATTGGTGTATCAGAAATTACCATTTTCTGTTTGGTTTTTACTCGCACCAACTTTTTCATTTGACATTTTAAACATCTTCGAATATAATTTTGTATGTCTTTTTTCATATTTTCCCAAAAGAAATTATATTTAATTCTTTTGTATGTTTTTGTTACCCCTTTATGCCCTTCGATTGCAGACCCGTGCAGTTCTTCTATAATTTTTGTTCGGTCTTTTTCTTCTACGTATTTTACATATCCGTGACATAGTATGATTTTTGAAGATGCTCCTTTCATGATTTGCTTGATACGCTTTATTATTTCTTTTCATGAAATATTCTCGATAAATTCACTTACGGCCATACTTATAGATCTAAAGTTCTCTTTTTCCATTATTTTCCTTAGTGTTTTAATTGATAATTTAATACCCTATAGTACATCATGCGTTGATTCTGCTTCTTTTCCTCAAATCACTAATGCAAAATGTCGAATATTATTTTTATTAATTATTTTGACTTCTCCTTTGTCAACAACTGTAAATTTTGGTAATTCTTTTGTTTGTTGTAATAATTTGGCTCCAGTATCGCATGGAGTTCCATCAGCGGTGATAAAATATGCATAATTATCTTTACGCATAGTAAGTTGTTCGCGGCAGTCAATAAATTGTTTATTAATATTTTTAATGGGTGTAAAATCATCATTCTTTTCTTCCTCGTAAAAATTTCCCTCACTATCTGTGATTTCTTCGTGATTTACCTCTGTTTGCGGCAATTCGACAATGTCTTCTATTTGTTCGTGTAGTTTTTCTTCGTTTTCTTCTATAATCTGCGGTAGATCATTTTTATTTCTATTATTTTTACTATTATTCGGTTTCTTGAGTCGTGTAAAATTATATTTTGGCAAAGTCAATTTTCCAGTTTGATTGCGAGTTATTGCAAAAATTTCTTCTTCCACGGGATTGCGTGATAGAGCATCTGCAGCAACGTTTGTTTTTCCACTTTTATAAACAATATCATAGTCATAGGCATCTAATTTAAAGCGCCATTGGCTTACTTGTGATAAAGGATCATTAGTATTTTTAAACCACATTAAAGGTTTATGATCTGCTACTATTGTAAATTTCCTTCCGAGTAAATAAGGTCTTAATTGCGTAACTGAATAAACAATTGCAAGGGCTTCGCTTGAATACGTGTCATATTTTTGTTCAGTATGAGACAATACTCTTGAAACATACGAAATGGAACGATCCATAGGATATTTATCTTTAATTGTTCTGTCATTTAATTGCCGAAATTCGACTATTACACGATAACGCTTATTTCCCTTGCTGTCGGGTGTCTTTGCAACTAAAAAGGCAGGTGAAACATAATTCGAGCATGAGGGCTCTATAATACAGGGTGATTCATTTTAATTGCCCCAGGCAAATATCACGAAAAGTACGGGAGATGGAAAAAAAACGTTAAATGTGAAAGTTGTAGGGTTCAGAGAGGGAAATTGGTATTTAAAGTTTTTCTCAACCTTGCTTTTTTCAAGATATTGGCCTACGAATTGTGTAGACAGCTTGATTTGACCTTGATGCGACTGCAGAGGTCAACTGGACCCCATGACATAACATCATGTTTGAATGTAAAATTTTCCGCTCTTTTAATTTCCGAGGTCAAAAGTTGGTGTTCCTATTTAAAAAAACTACTTTGACTTTGAAATGACCTTGAAACTTGACCCCAAGGTCATGGTCAAGGTCACCATTGGATTTCCCCCTCTGAACCATACAACTTTTACATTTAACGTTTTTTTCCATCTTCCGTACTTTTCGAGATATTTGCCTGGGGCAATTAAAATGAATCACCCTGTATTATTATCAATTAATTCTTGCAATTGCCTTTCTAATTCATCCATTAATACGTGAGGGAATCTTAACGGCTTAGTAAACACAGGTACTTCATTGGTAGTAGGGATCTTATGCGTTATAATATTTGTTGTCCGAAATTTCTCCCATTTTAAATAAAAAACATCAGCATATTCTTCAATTAAGTTTTCAATGGGTTCTCTTAATCCTTCTTCTATGTGTTGATATCTTAGTTGTTTCTTTAACTCTTTCATTCTATCGGCTACGGATGGTTCCTTCTTTATTGTCATTATCATGTTACTGGGTAAATAATTTATTGTTGATTCTTTTCCTCTGTAGAAAACTGTTGTGACTGGTGTCAAATCTTCAATCTCCCCGTTCCATTGTTCTTTATTATTTATTACCAAATAATTTTCTTTTACTTTAAAAATGTCGATTTTACCCTCTTCTTCCTTTTTATTGTTAATAACATTATTAATTACCTGATTTTTATTTATATCTTCAATGCACTTAATTTCATTTATTATTTCCTTTTCAATATTTTCTTTTGATTTTTCAAATTCCTCTTCCTGTATATAGGACTTTAATAATTCCTTTGGGCCAGCATTTATTGATACTTCTTTTCTTCTTTTCCTTCATGACTTATTAATTCTTAACATTCCATCAACTGGCTTATTCACTATCTCGTTACATTCTTCAGACTCAATTTTTATATCGTCGCACGTAATACTCAAAATTTTTTCTTCATTATTTTCATCATTATCATTTCTTTTAAACACATTACCTTTCTTCAATAATTCTTCATGATAATCTTCATCAAACTCTTAAGTCCTTTTATCCACCGCATACTGTTTTTGCTCGTCGTTACTGTATGTTAATTCTTTAATTCTTTTATTTTCCTCTTCTTTACACTGTCCCTTGAATATATAAGTCCCTTTTTCCTCGAACCTTTCTTCTTTTACCTGTGCATTACCAACAAGCGTGTCTTTCCCTTGACACATAATTTTCTTAATTGTTTCTTTTTCTTCGTTACTTTTATTAACTTTTTCTTGTTTCACATATTTAGTTTCATTACAATTTTTTTTCCACATATATTTCTTTATTCCCTTCATTGACATAATTATTAAAAATTTCTTTTTCTTCATAAACTTCGCTATTTTCTTTTATAACATCATTATCTTTATTAAGCATCCCTTCTTTATTTCTTGATAAATCTTCTTCATAAGATACATATTTCTCATAATTTTCTTTCCAACGATATTTTCTCTCAAAATCCATAAAATAATTAATCAACATTTCTTCATTATTCTGACACAATTCCGTAAAAGGAATAATAAGTCCATTTAAATCCAAATAATTTTCTTTATAATTTATTTGTGCATTGTTTTGTTTAAAGAAATCAGTGCCCAATATCCCTGATTCATATATCGGAAAATCGTCATTTACAACATGAAAATCTATTTGTTTATTATGAAAATCAACTCTAATTTTACCCAAAATATTTATAGATTGTTTAGTTATTCCTTTTAATATCAATACTTCGGCTCTCTCGATAGGTGTATATGGCGACAATTCGCTCTGTCTAATTATATTCACAGATGCTCCTGTGTCTAACATAAAATTTAAAGGACGATTAAATGCTCCGATATTTAATTCTATTATGGGAGAACAACTGTTTGTGGTTAAGTTTATTTTCTCAACTTTGGTGAGGTGCCAACCTTCTCGACGGGTGGGCGCATGGCCGCTGGGGTCTCCCTCTACGCGCCGTTAAGAGGAAGATTGGGTCCGTTTCCCGAGTTTTGTATGTGACCGCGTGTTCCCTTTGATACTGGAAGCAGTCCCGTTGCATGTATCCGGACTTTCCACAGTAAAAACATTCGGTAGAGCCTCCTCTATTATTATTATTTTGTCGGGCATAATTATATGGAATAGGTCCCCCCATGTTTCTAACATCTTGACTATTTTGTCTTGTAGTCCCGAAAAAATTTCTATTATTCGAAAAATTATTCGCATAACTATTGTTATTTGAAAAATTATTATTGTTTAAACTATTATTGTTGTCTCTAATTTTATTATTTCGGATGGGTAAAAAGGGTATTCTACCTCTATTTTCGGAGTTCCAACCTCCAAAATTTTGTTGATTGGGCTGGTTAAAGTTACTATTTCTAGCAAAATTATCATAATTTGTGTTAGGTCGTGAATCGTAATTAAACCGATCGTTGTACGTATTCCGATTTGTCCATGCATTTCGGCTTCTTCCAAACCGTAGGTGGGCTAGCGTCAAACAGTTTGTCGCCACAATGCACGCAAACTCTTTCTCTATTTCTAATGTTTGTTCCCTTGCTACTTTAAAATCATCTTGCATTCCCATGCGTGCCCTAATTTCCCACTTTAAACCTCTTAAAAAGAATTTTAGACAATCATTTGTTAAATTTCTCTCAAATGTCTCTTTTTTATCAATGCGTTTTTCATAAGTAGCAGTTTTTAACATTTCTTGTTCTATTTTGCGTAATCTATTTAAATAAGAGATTACCGTTTCGTTGCTTTTTTGCTTTATTTTTGCGAGTTCACCTGTCCAATCATGATAAGTTTTCCCGATCTAAATATCTTTTCGAAATACTGAATTATTTCTTCTACGCTCGTAGAAATTTGTCCTCTTGCGCAATTCAAAGCTTCTCCATATAACCTCATTCGAATTAATTTGGCGAGTTCTGCTTCTAAGTTATCGGGTAATATAGTTTTTGCCTCCATACAACCGTCCAAAAACTGTGATAAAGGCACATTTTGTCCATTAAATCTTGGTATTAAGTCTAATGTGTCTTTTAAAGATAGACCTCTTACGTGTATAGTATTCATTATTTCTGTGTTTGTTTCAATTGCCGAATGATACAGGGTTCTATCGTCCGTTGAATATTTCTTCGAGTGATTAGTTATATTATCTGCTCTTCTAGTATTGTTTTGTGCGTCTATAATCTGTTTGTTAGTGTAGGATTTTACGTCTTCTTTTAATAAATCAACAAGTTCCTCTACTGGAAATCCGGCTCGTACGTGTGCCTCTAAAGCTGACGCGTGTTCTTTCTCCTCAAAATAAGTAGTTACGTGTTCTGCCTTAAAGTCCTTGTGTAGGGATGTTTTAATTTCGTTTTTAAGTGTTCCTCTTTTATTTCGGATAGCTGATTTAACTGTTCCCACTGTTTTTGTCCTGTCCCAATGGGAGTGATAGTCGTCAGACTAAGGGTCGGTGGCTTTAAAGTAATTTTTGTGTTTCTTTGTATTTGTTCGTGTTGATTGCTTTCTTCAACTTTTTCCTCTGTTTAAGATGTTCCAAAGCTGTTCGTAGGCAGTTGCCTGACATGCTAGCTGCCATGTCTTCAACCGCCATGACTGTCTCAGCCGTAGGTCCTTGTGTTGGCGCCATCTTGCTTGTATCTAGTTTTTCCAAGCACGAGAGTAACACTATTCAATCTTGGGCTCTCAGTCTTTAATTAAAATTCTCTAAAAAAAAAAATTCTTACGTCAACGCCTTGTATAAGGAAGACGCACACAGCCCTTAGTTTCTTTGAAATTCTTTGTTTGTGTGGTACGTGCAATTAGCGCCTAACTCGCTTATTAAAAATTTTAAAATTTCCTGAGCAAAATTCTCTTTGGCGAAGAAAAAAACGATTTAAGGAAAATACCTAAACTCGCAAAAAATTTTTGGTGGCGGCCAACCTTAATCCCATGCGGACAAGTTTTTTTTTCTGATGAAAGCCGTCCTGAATTTGTATAGACGAACAAATTCGGTAGCAACCTCCCTTTACTTTCCGTGCGGCGTACACTAGTCGGTGGCCGCCGACCTTAATTTCGAATTTTAAAATTTAAAAGTTTAAACTTCCCGCGCTTCCTGAGTAGGAACAAGTACCTGCGCTATTTTCATTCACTGTAAAATACAAAATCCACTTTGTATCGTAAAAAGAAAATTTTGTCAATCACACAAAAAAAATTAATAAATAAATTTTCGGCGCTCGACCTGTCACACAAAAAAAATCCTATATTAAAATACAAATAGAATTTTCCCCACTCAGGGTACTTCTTCTTGCTGAGATAGTTTTTAAAATTTTAAATTCTAACACAAAGAATTCCAAAACACTACTCGTGCTTAGTCATACGTGCATACAAACATACAACACACATACACAACGCGCGACTTGGTGCTGGAGTTCCTCACTCGCCTAAGCCGTCAAGTAAACACGGAGAATATTTGTTCTCTCTTTTTTTTTCTCTGCCTCGACCCGCGCTCGCAATAGCTTCGCAGCTAACGAATCATCTAATCGCGAGAAAAAAAAAAAAAAAATTTTCCGGCCTAAATTCCCCTACACACGCGTTGGGCGCCAATTGTAACGGGGCCGCCCCTGGTCCTCACCGACGTCCCTCGGTGCGGCTGTGTGCAGCAGCGTGCTGCACACGTGCGATATCGGTCGCTACAAATGCCGGGAGAATTCGAACTCCCGGCTTTCTCGAGCTCAGCTGAGCTCGAGTGCGTGCTGAAAAGGATCGCGAAGATCGTCTGCGCCGGCTAGCTCCCTATCGCAGTTCACAGGGAAAATCGGACGTAGGCTAGGAAAAATAATTCAGTCGCGAAGTAAATATTCGGAATTTATTCTACGTCAACGATCGAACACTACAATACGTACGCGCGACGTAAACAAAGACGCGGTCACGCAGGTCGAGATAGCTCGCGGTCGCCCGAAAAGTTCGGGCGCATGCCCTCACATACAGCACACACTTGCACACAAATGCGCACGCTGCGCCGCCCGCAAAATAGAGGAGATATCCGTCGGTACACGTCTGTCCAGGATAACGCGCACTCCTCTTACCTTAATCTGCCGGTCGACCACGCACACTCTCACTCTCGCTCTCTCGAATGTTGCCCCGCTGTCTCGCATCTCTGCTGCTTCATCGGTTTGCCGAGAGCGAGAGTGAGAGTGTGCAAGGTTGACCGGCAGATTAAGGTAAGAGGAGTGCGCGTTATCCTGGACAGACCTGTCCAGGATATCTCCTCTATTTTGCGGGCGGCGTACCGTGCGCATTTGTGTGCGAGTGTGTGCTGTGTGTGAGGGCATCGGCCCGAACGTCGCGCGCGACCGCGAGCTATCTTGACCTGCGTGACCGCGTCTTTGTTTACGTCGCGCATACTTATTGTAGTGTTCGATCGTTGACACAGAATAAATTCCGAATATTTACTTCGCGACTGAATTATTTTTCCTAGCCTACGTCTGATTTTCCCCGTGAACTGCGATCGAGAGCTAGCCGGCACAGACGATCTTCGCGATCCTTTTCAGCACGCGCTCGAGAAAGCCGGGAGTTCGAATTCTCCCGGCGTTTGTGGCGACCGGCATCGCACGTGTGCAGCACGCTGCTGCACACAGCCGCACCGAGGGACGTAGGTGAGGACCAGGGGCGGCCCCGTTACACTTTTAATTTCAAGAATACTTGTAGGAAGAGGTACCGGGACGGGGTAAACGATGTATCCTCCTTTATCTGGAAATGTTTCTCATGGTGGGTCATTAGTAGATTTATCTATTTTTTCTTTACATATTGCAGGGATTAGATCTATTATAGGTTCAATTAATTTTATTTCTACTATTTTAAATATAACAATTTTTAAAATTGAAATTATCCCTTTATTTGCTTGATCTATATTATTATTATCTTTACCTGTCTTAGCGGGTGCTATTACAATACTTTTATTTGATCGAAATTTAGATACTTCTTTTATTTATCCTGTTGGGAGAGGAGACCCTATTTTATATCAGCATTTATTTTGGTTTCTTGGACATCCTGAAGTTTATATTTTAATTTTGCCTGGGTTTGGACTTATTTCTCATATAATTTGTAATGAAAGAATAAAAAAGAAACCTTTGGGGCAATAGGGATAATTTATGCAATGATTTCTATTGGTGTTCTAGGTTTTATTGTTTGGGCTCATCATATATTTACTGTGGGTATAGATGTTGATACTCGAGCTTATTTTACTAGTGTTACAATAATTATTGCTGTTTCTACTGGAATTAAAATTTTTAGATGATTAGCATCTATAAATGGTATAAAAATTAATTTTACTGTTTCTAATTTGTGATTATTACGATTTTTATTTTTGTTTACGGTGGGCGGATTAACTGGGATAATTATATCAAATTCTTCTATTGATATTGTTTTACATGACACTTATTATGTAGTTGATCATTTTCATTATGTTTTATCTATAGGGGCCGTTTTTGCAATTTTTGGTAGTTTTATTTATTGGTTTTCTTTAATTTTTGGGGTTTGTATAAATAAAAAAATAATAAAGTTTAATTTATTTTAATATTTATTGGGTTAAATTTAACTTTCTTTGCTCAACATTTTTTAGGGTTGAGAGGAATACCTCGGCGATACTCAGATTATCCTGATTCTTTTTTATGTTGGAATGTTGTTAGTTACATCTAGTCCTTGACCTTTATTAACTTCATTTAGTTTATTTGTATCAATATAGGCTTATTAAATTGATTTAATAGATTTACTTATTATTTATTTATTGATGGTTTACTTTTAACAAATTTATGTTCAAGGCAATGATGACGTGATGTTATTCGCGAGAGAAATTATCAATGGTTTCACACTACTAAAGTAGTATCTGGTTTGAAAATTAGTATAATTATATTTAATTCTTTTAAAGTTTTATTTTTTTTAGAATTTTTTGATGTTATTTTTATATATTTTTATCCCCTAGGGTTGAAATTGGGGGTTTATGACCCCCAAAGATTATTACTATATTTAATCCTTATAGAATTCCTTTATTAAATACTGTTATTTTATTATCTTCGGGAGTTTCTATTACTTGGTGTCATTATAGTATTTTAAAGGGAATGAAATCTGAGAGGTTGAAGAGATTAAGTCTTACTATTTTATTAGGAATTGTTTTTTCTATTTTTCAATATTTGGAATATTGTGAATCTTCTTTTTCTATCAGAGATTCAGTTTTCGGATCAGTTTTTTTTATATCTACTGGTTTTCATGGATTGCACGTATTAATTGGTACTTTATCTCTTTTGTATAATTAAGTTCGGTTAAATATTGATTTTATTTATTTGTTTAATTTATTATGTCTGTTATTATTTTCTTTATATTGTGCAATGATGGGGTTAAGGGTTACTAATTTAAAATTATTAATATGGTTTTGTTCTATTATTCAAATAGTTTGAATTTTTTTTTAATATACTTTATGTATATATAGTTTTTATTATATACAGGGTGTTCAAAAATGAACTGGCACGACCAGTATAACCCTGTTCAGAAAAATATTTTAAGCACTTTTTCGCTTTTGGCATTTTTTGATATTATGGCTAATTATCGAGTTATCGTTAATTAAAAACTCTGATAATTAGCCAATCAGCGCGCGGACGGGCGCTGGTGGGCGGCGCTTTTCCCAGCGGGGAGAGCGGCTTGGGCGGGGCGTTGCCTCACAAGCCTCCCCACTTCGCGGGCCCATCGGCGCACGGACACGCACGCACACTCGCGCGGCATCGCCATCATGTAGATATGAAGTTATTGGTGAAATGACATGAATTTGTAAGAGGTACACCGTTTACGATTGCCACACTCGCGACTTTCCCATAGTATTTTTTAGCTATTGCTAATATAACTTGTAACGTCACAGCCACAATATGGTTGCTGTAAATTAGTATGCAACACTAACGAGATAGGCCAAATTACAATTTTGCTTATTAATAAAGATTTTCACTTGAATTTATTATTCGCGCCGGAATAATTGAAATTATATTAAAATATAGAAAAAAATATTGTAATCATCGATATTTAATATTTGCACAACTCTCACGGACATACTTTTCTGTAATAATCGTGTAAAAAAATTATTAAAATTTTTTGTACAGTAATGTTAATAACAAATGTTTCTTTATTGATGGACCTGGAGGAAGTGGAAAAAGTTATTTATTAAATACAATAATTACTTATTTTAATAAAGAAAATATAAATGTTTTACCTGTAGTATGGACTGGAATAGCAGCAAATTTATTATTAAATGGTAAAACTTCACATGTAACTTTTAAATTACCATTAAATGTTAATGAAAATACAACTTGTAATATAACAACTAATTCGGAATATGGAAAATTATTAAAAAATATTAATGTTATTATTTGGGATGAAATAACAATGACATCAAAACATGCGTTTGAGGCTGTGGACAGGTTATTTAGAGACTTATGTCATAATAATATTATTTTTGGAGGGAAAATAATGATAGTTTCTGGTGATTTTCGACAAACCTTGCCAGTAGTTAAAAACGGCAATAGAACAAAAATTATTGAAAATTGTGTAAAAAAAAGTATAATCTGGACTAATTTTCAGCACATGTCTTTAATAGATAATCTAAGAGTATGTAGCAACGAAATGGAATTTAAACAATGGCTTTTAAGTATTGGTAATAGTAAAAGCTTTAGTAATTTTGAATTAGAAAACGAAGCAATTAAAATTCCAAAAGAAATATTATCAAAGCAAGATATAGTTACAGAAATATTTGGTGAAAGTTTGAATGATAGTGAAGAAGATATATGCAAGAAAGTAATTTTGGCACCTAAAAACGTAGACGTACATACGATTAACAGTGAAATATTATCTAAGCTTAAAGGAGATTTAAAAGAGTACATTAGTATTGATTCATCTGCAGATGATGATCATAATAATTTAGAATGAATTTTTCCGGTAGAATTTTTAAATACGTTAACACCAAATGGCTTACCACCTCATAAACTGCAATTAAAAGTAGGAGCTATTGTAATACTTCTTCGTAATATTAATCTAAATGATGATCTTTGTAATGGTACTCGATTAATTGTACGAAAATTAATGACTTATAGCATAAGTGCTGAAATTATAAGTGGTTATAAGTTGGGAAATGTTGTCTTAATACCACGTGTTGACTTAACCTCATCGACAAATGAGTTTCCGTTCGAAATGAAAAGACGACAATTTCCATTGAGATTAGGATATGCAATGACGATTAATAAGTCTCAAGGTCAAACGTTCAACAAAGTTGGCGTATTCCTACCAAATCCACTATTTAGCCACGGCCAACTCTATGTAGCACTTTCAAGAGTAACTTCAAAACAAAATTTAAAAGTAATGCTTACAAATAATTCTACAATTTTCAATGAATATGAAAAAAATGAGTCAAAAGATATATATACAAAGAATATTGTATTTCATAAAAAATTATAATATAAACATAAAATTACAATAGCTGTTTTAAATGCGGCAGAACTGCAAAATGCGCTGTAGATTGAATATCCGCGGCAGCAGTTACAAAATGCGCTGTAGATTGGAAATCCGCGGCAGCAATTGCCCAATGCGCTGTAGATTGTAAATCCGCGGCAGCAATATTATAAAAGCGTCTAAGACAGGATCTGTTTTAAAATTAAATTTAAATAGTCTTACTGAGGAGTCCAAAAAACAGATCTGGGACGAAAATGGTGAAAATGGTGAAAATGGTGAAAATGGTGAAAATAACCCGATAACCCAATAAACCAATAACCCGATAACCCAATAACCCGCTAACTCGATAACCCGATAAGGCGATATAACCCAATAACCCAATAACCCAATAACTCGAAACTCGATAATAAGGAAAAAGCTTGAAAAAATATGAAAATGGTGAAAATGGTGAAAATGGTGACAATGGTGAAAATGGTGACAATGGTGAAAATGGTGAAAATAACCCGATAACCCGATAACCCAATAAACCAATAACCCGATAACCCAATAACCCGCTAACTCGATAACCCGATAAGGCGATATAACCCAATAACCCAATAACCCAATAACTCGAAATTCGATAATAAGGAAAAAGCTTGAAAAAATATGAAAATGGTGAAAATGGTGAAAATGGTGAAAATGGTGAAAATGGAAAAAATGGTGAAAATGGTGAAAAGGGTGAAAAGGGTGAAAAGGGCGAAAAGGGTGAAATTGGTGAAAAGGGCGAAAAGGGCGAAAAGGGTGAAAAGGGTGAAAAGGGTGAAAAGGGTGAAAATAGTGAAAATGGTGAAAATGGTGAAAAGTTAAAAGGGTAAAAGTAAAAAGTTACCCCTAAACACGAAGTTATTGGGGGTGGACGTGAAATTACTGATCGACACACGACACACGACACACGAAACACGACACACGGCACACAAGCTTCTTAATATAATATAAGATTAGGAGTTGGAATTAATTCGTAGCGTTTTTTTGCAAAGTTTCGTGGTTTATTATAAAAGTATCATTACGGTAGCGTTATTCAAAGTATTGTCCATCGTAGAGGTCTCCAGTGATGGTTTCACCCGGTGGGAGCAGCTCATAATAGATAACGCCCAGCTGATCCCACCAATTTCGAAATTTCGTCACCAGTCGAAATTTCCATTTTTGAACCGCGCAAACCACTTTCTGCAAATTTGCTCAGCCAAAGCATGGTCACCGTAAACATGCACTAAAATACGATAACTTTCCGCGGCACTTTTCTTCATGTTGAAGTAATGAAGTAACACTCCCCGCAAAAACGATTTTTCAGGCACGAACTTCGACATGTTTGATACTGCAAAACAAATGCTACAGACACAATAACGAAATGTCATATAGTGGTAAAGATGCGCTATATCAGTAGCTTCCCGGAGAATATTTACTTTTGTGTGTGTGACTATGGATAGTTAACTAACGCCATCTTTTGTAAAACGCTACGAATTAATTCCAACTCCTTATATAAGATTTCTGATAAAATTTATATAATTCAAAGAACAAATTTGTTAAACATTTAATACAGGGTGTTCAAAAATGAACTGGCACGACCAGTATACCCGTGTTCAGAATAACATTCTAAGCACTTGTTTCCTTTTGGCATATTTCGTAATTGTGGCTAATTATCAAGTTATGGTCAATCAAAAACTTCGATAATTAGCCAATCAGCGCTCTAGCTGACGCTGGTAGGCGGGGTTTACTCGAGCAGCTAGGGCCGCGCGGGGAGAATCATACGGGGTTCATCGTCAAATCGAGCGCTGATTGGATAATTATTGTAGATTTTAATTAACAGTAACTCCATAATTATCCCAAATTCTGAAAAATGCCAAAAGTGAAAAAGTGCTTAGAATGTTATTCTGAACACGGATATACTGGTCGTGCCAGTTCATTTTTGAACACCGTGTATATGTAAACATTTAAAGTATAATTCTATATAGATTTTATAAATTCCTTAATCTTTTTCTTAATAGTTTTTTTTTACTTAGTGTTAAATTTAAGTTCCTTTGACAAAAGGTTGAAGGTTTTTATAGCTTTAATATAGCTATTTTTGTCACTTATTCTTTTATTCATTTTTGGTAGTATTATTTTTTTATTCCTAGTTTTAGACTCACTCGATAGGTACAATAATTTGAGTTTATCATAATAATACATCAAAGAATCCAAAGTAAACAATTGCTTAATACAACGGATTATTTATTGAAAAATGATTTTTATTAATGATTTAACTAAAATTATTAATAATTTTTAACAGTTTTGTTTGGATATTTTGCATTGAATTTATGGTGGTTTTGTAAACACCACCCCAGACTATAATCCTGTAATTTATTAAACTATGATAAAAAGCATAATATATTTTAATAAGTGTGTTCGTATCCATGTATTTTTTTAAATTTGCAAACACAAAAATCAAGAATTTAGTTCTTTTTGCTATATATTCAATGTGTTTGTTCCATTTTATATTGTAATCAAAATGTTATCCTAAATATTTATATCTCTCTGTTCTTGATATTATCTGTTTTTCTATTTCTATATTTATTTCTAGTGGTACACTATCACAGTAATTCCCAAAAGTTATAAATTTTGTCTTAGATATGTTTAATGATAGTTAATTAAATGCTAACCATTTCGACACTATGTTTAGCAGGCTTAACATCTTGTCTTGTCCTTGAGACCATGTGTTATCACTCGCGATGATAACAGTGTCACCTGCATAAGACAAGATGGAGCCCTTCGCATATCTTAAATAAATCATTCATATACAGGGTGTCCAAAAAGTAACGAAACACTTAAAAATTCCATCTAATAAAGATGTTTCTGAAAAAAACAAAGATCATCCTAGTAGTAACATTCAACGAGGAATCCAATGGTGACCTTTGAGTTAACCTTGAAGGTTATTTCAAGGTCAACTTTTTTCCTAAAAATGGAAACCCCTATTTTTGACAACGGTAGTCGATAGAGCGGGAAATTTTACGTCCAAATATGTACAGAGGTCATAGGTAAAGTACGACCTTGAGCTCATCTGAAGGTCATTAAGGTTGAGCCAGGTAAGAAGCGGCTCTTTCCTGCACTTCTTTGGGGCAGCTGTTTACGAATGAAGTCAACTAATTCTTGGAGTAACTGTTTCACGAGGAGTCCAGTGGTGACCTTGGATTTGACCTTCAAGGTCATTTTAAGGTCAACTTTTTTTACATTTAGCGTTACCCAGGAACAACGACGTCCCCTTGCCCCTCGCGATCGGTTTGCTTGATTTACACGAGTCCCATTGCCTCTTGCGATCGGGGTGCTTGATTTACGTGAATCCCCTTGCCTCTCACATTAATTAGCACATCCCACTTCAAATGCTCGAATTGTTTGCCATTTACTTCTTGACAGTAGGCCAATCGATGGTAGAAAGCATTAACAGCATTTTTGATCACTGCAGTGGGAATGAGTGCGGATTCATCGATGATTCTTTGCCGTAATTCATCTAGATTTTGCGGTTTGGTTTTGTATACCCGATCCTTCAGATAACCCCAATAAAAATAAGTCGTCAAATCTGGAGATCTGGCTGGCCATTCAATCGTGCCCCTCCGTCCTATCCACCGATTATCAAACACTTCGTCTAAATAAATACGAACGTTTCGTCCATAATGAGACGTTGCACCATCTTGCTGAAACCATGTGTCTTCAAAATTTACGCTGACTATCTCTCTGATTGCAGGAACTATTTGATCTCGAAGCATAACTTCGTACTTTTGAGAATTTAAGTTACCATCAATAAAAAATGGTCCTATAATTCTATTGTTGAGTATTCCAGCCCAAACATTTAATTTTTGCGGATACTGCGATTTATCTTCTCGCATCCAGTGAGGAATTTGCTGTGTCCAATATCTACAATTATGTCTATTTAAAGATCCATCAAGTTGAAAAGTTGCTTCATCCGAGAAAGCTATGTTTGATGGAAAGTTTGGATTTTCAACTATGCGTGCCATCATGTCTTCACAAAACTCAACGCGACGATCGAAATCATCTTCATTCAACTTGTGAACCAGATGTACTTTGAATGGATGGAATTTGGCTGTTTTTAGAATATTATATACAGACGACTTACTTATGTTATGCTCCTGAGAAACTCTGCGTATGGAATTATGAGGATTTTCAATAAATGATAACAAAACATTATGCGAGTTCTCTTCATTTCTTGCTGATCTTGGTCTGCCTCCCTATTGAAAAGAAATATGTATTTTTTGATTCGTAACATAAATACTACTATTTTTCTGTGCAAATTTTGTCACCTATTCTTACTTTTTGCTTTCTACAAGATAGATAGCTTTTTATAAGGTAAGGTACACTGCCTCATATACCATATTATTTCAATTTTTCCAACAACTAGGTCTATGAACGTAGCAATTATTGGCTTGCTCTTATCTAAATTATCCTCTATTATATTAAGTAGCTTAATTCCAGTTTTTTTTTCCGACCACTTTTCACGTCTTTGACCGACGACACTTGTAGATGATGTAACTTGGTCCAGGAACATTTTTTTCGCTTCGATTTTTTTCTCAATGACCAAGTGCGGGGTGGGCTGCCTGTAGACGACGTTCCGTCGTCCTGAGGGTGTTCCTGGACACCTGGACATCGTCTACAGGAGCAGCGCCCGATTTTTTTCTCAATGACCAAGTGCGGGGTGGGCTGCCTTGTAGACGACGTCCCGTCGTCCTGAGGGTGTTACTGGGCACCTGGACATCGCCTACAGGAACAGCACCCGATTTTTTTCTCAATGACCAAGATCGTGGTGGGCTTCCCTGAAGACGACGTCCCGTCGTCCTGAGGGTGTTCCTGGACACCTGGACATCGTCTACAGAAGCAGCGCCCGATATTTTTCTCAATGACGAAGATCGTGGTGGGCTGCCTTGTAGACGACGTCTCATCGTCCTGAGGGTGTTCCTGGACACTTGGACATCATCTACAGGAACAGAGCCCGATTTTTTTCTCCATGACCAAGTATAGGGTGGACACACGTGTTTAATTTTATGTCTATAACTTTCCCTTTTATCATTCTGTTAATATAAGCATACAAACACATACCGAAAAGTATAATTGTCTTATTAGATATTAGGCCTAGTACACACTAAAAGAATTAGAGCAGCAGAATAACAAAAGACATAGTAGAGCACCTTTGCCGGACACTTGCGGTAAGGAGTAGGTATATGTAAATTCGTTGGGCAGAATAATATTTACGTATTTACGTAATTATCTGTTAATGTAACTAATACTATTCCTTGTGTTGTATCTACTGTGAAGTCTAATTTATAAAAAAATCATCCATTATTTATAATATTTTAAAAAATTTGTATTAACCCTTTAACGCCCAACTTGACCATTTTTCGACAATATTTTCAGTGGTGTGTAACACTCACTTAGAATGGTTAAAGAAATTCTTGAGATACCATTTTTAACGTAAAAGTTTATGTACTTTCAGAATCCGGTATTAGATTTGTCGAAAAATTCAAGTTATAAACAATTTTTTGCAAAAAAACGTGAATTTTTGAGAAAAAAAATTCGTTTAACCTAAATTTTCGAATGGAAAGAGGGTTCGCTCGGACGTCTAATACGTATATATTTGGTCAACGACATGTATACTTTATTGTAAATCTGTTGCAATACCGAAATTATAAATGGCGGCCATCCAAACAACCCCTTTTTCAAACCTGCCACCAAACTTATCAAGAAAGGTTCGTGATTTTTTTTCTCGGGCAGGATCGACTTAACGAAAAAAATGCATACAACAAAAAGTTGTTAGAATTTATCAGAGAAGACGTGTGAATTTTTTCAGACTTTTCGGAGCGACTTTTGGATTTTTGGATATGGCCAATTTTTGGAAAATCAAAAAATTGCTCCGAAAATTCTGAAAAAATTCACAAGTATTCTTTGATTAATTCTAAGCATTTTTTGTTCTATAACTTATTTTATAGAGTCGGTATTTATTGAATTAAAAATTGTTGAACGTTCTTAGCCGCTACTGAATGTAACGTTGCCCGGGTTTTAAGAAGTGGAGGTGAACATTCATTGAAAACGCATTTTCAATGAACGTTCACCTTAGAATTAAAATTCACACGTCTTCTCTGATGAATTCTAACAATTTTTTGTTCTACAAACTTTTTTCGTTAAGTCGATCCTGATCGGGAAAAAAAATCACGAACCTTTCTTGATAAGTTTGGTGGAAAAGGGGTTGTTTGGATGGCCGCCATTTTTAATTTCGGTATTGCAACTATTTTACAATTAAGTATACATGCCATTGACCAAATACATACGTATTAGACGTCCGAGCGAACCCTCTTTCCATTCGAAAATTTGGGTTAAAGGAATTATTTTCTCAAAAATTCACGATTTTTTGCAAAAAATTGTTTATAACTTTTTATTGTTGAATTTTTCGACAAATCTAATACCGGATTCTGAAATTACATAGAATTTTACGTTAAAAATGGTATCTCAAGAATTTCTTGAACCATTTTAAGTGAGTGTTACACACCACTGAAAATATTGTCGAAAAATGGTCATGTTGGGCGTTAAAGGGTTAAATTTATTTATATTAAATAACATGTATTTTATTATAATCATTTAATTGATAAAATGTTATAAAAAATGAAAATTTTTTTCACTTTAAACAATTAAATTTAAAAAATTAATTATTTTCAACATAAATTCAAAAATTATTTTTCAAGCGAACATTATCTTTATTCAGTAGATATAACTAAAATTATTGTTAAATAAAGAGTTATGAGATCAAACTAAAAGGAATTTATTTTCTTATTTGATACGACAAATTAATACAAAACATTTCATGTAAAATCATTATCTAGAGGGTCTGCACTCTTCTCGTAAATAGCTGAATAACTTTCTATAATGTCTTTCATGTATTTGTTATATTATTCTTATAATAATAAATTTTAAAATCGAAATTAATACAAATGATGTAATGTAATAATATTAAGAATAACATTCTTAAATATTATATTATTTAATTTAATTTACCTTTTAACTCCCCGTGATTACAATAAATTTACGATACGAGTCTTTTACTATACGCAACTTAAAAATTAAATTATGTGAATATATAAAATGTAAAATAAGTTTCTAGAATTCTTAAAAAAATTATAATAGTTTATAAAAAAAAAGTAATCTATTCAAAGCTTAGAACAATGATAAATTATTTCAAACAGGAACCAAAAAATTATTTACTGAGCGAGCGTAAGCGAGCGAGGTACGTCGCTAGTTATAGATTAAATCAGTTATTTTGCTCGGTGCAGTCGCAGTTCCTTTATTTCTGACAAATCCAAATTGATATTCAGATAGTACATTAAATTCTTGTAGAAAATTACATAATCGATTGTATATTATTCTTCAAAATATTTTTGCAATATTAGATATGAGTATTATTGGTCTATAATTTGTTTTATCACCTGCTTTATATCAAGGAATTACTACTGCACTTTTGAGCGCATTCGGCCAGACCGACTTTTTTATTTATTATTATTATTGTTATTATCATCTTGTTTGCCCAGGTATATAACTCAGGGACACTTGGCTTTCACCATTGTATCCCTATCCCCCTAGCTCATTCCTCAGCAAAGTGGTTCATTCCTAAGGCTTTGGAAAAAGCTTTGCTGAATAGCTCCGAGTCCATAATCCCTTTTCCGAGCCACTTAACGCGGGTGCTCGTGAGATGGCGCACTCGCAAAGGAAGTGTTTCGGGGTTTCTTCCTCTTTTTGGCACCACCTAAATAGGTTACCTGTTCCCTTAGTTTTGTGTGTATAGTAGCGGAGGTCGCAGTGTCCTATTAATAGGCCTAGAAGGGTTCGGGCTCTTTGAAATCCAAACAGTAATATGTTTTCCAAGTAGATCCTTGGTCCACCTATAACCTTCAGAGTTCTCCCAGGCTTCCCATTTTTCCTTCTTTATTATGTTACTTATGCCATTGCAACCCTCCTGGTATGGTACTCCTACATCCCACTCTGGTTGTCTACCAAAACAAGCTCCTTGTCTTACAAGGTTATCCGCTTTCTCGTTGCCTTTATAACCTGAGTGGCACGGTATCCAGTTAATAATAATCATGTTTGACTTAGTCAGTTTGACTTAGCAAGGTTCCCCAGAAATCCAGCTGGAATTTTTAGCTGGAAATCCAGCTGGAATCCAGTCCATGCATGGATTTCCAGCTGGATATTTTCAACAGGGTTCCTTCCTCTGACTTGGATCCATCGGTAAACCGTATTTCTCCATGTCCCAGGAATTGGTTTTCTTTCCATTCTTCTCTGTTGGGTATGCTTGTTTTGAAACGTTTCCCGAAGCTAATTTATTTCTTTGTTCAATTTCTTTGTTAAAGACTCCCTCAATATCTATGAAGGCTCCAATTACTGTTTTATTCATTTTAAAAACTTCCTCAATGTAAGTGACCACCGAGTGTAGTGCCGTTTCTGTAGATTTGCATATGTAGTAGTCCACCATCCTCTCCAGAGTTTTCGACAGAAAAGATATTAGACTTATTGGTCTAAAGTCCTTTACTGTAGTGCTTTTTTTCCGGGTTTTGGGATAAACACCACCCGTGTTCCCTTCCATTTTTCAGGTACGTATCCTATGGCAATACATACCTCTGAGTAG
Organism: Sycophila sp. Sp_5; assembly: GCA_018906775.1. NCBI lineage: Eukaryota > Metazoa > Arthropoda > Insecta > Hymenoptera > Eurytomidae > Sycophila > Sycophila sp. Sp_5. The sequence continues at coordinate 36,245 of JACCID010000213.1, forward strand.
TCCCGTAATTAGGTTCAAGATATGTTTGTTTATCTCTTTCCTGTAACATCTTCGGAAAGATGCCATCCGGGCATGGTGTCTTATATGGTTCTAACCATCGCCGTTTGAAATTGTTCTAATGTTCATTCCAGACTTAGGTTAGAACCATATTCCCCTTTATGGCAGGCTAGTCGTTCGCCTAGTTCCTCCTTATACGCTACCCAATTTGTATTTTTGGGGTTTCTTCTTTGTTCAACCATCGGTTTTTGTATTTCTATCCTAAAGGTAATTGTCTTATGGTCTGACAGAGATGCCTGTATGTGTTCTTTGATCCCCATCGTTGCGAGAGTAATATCGAGAACCACCCTTCTATTTGCTGTTATAAAGGTCGGTTCATCTCTCCTGTTCACGATGTCAAGGTTTGTTCCTGTGATGAATTCTAACAGCTTCTCTCCCCTGTCATTAATGTCGGTGCTCCCCCAAACTTCATGGTGAGCGTTGGCGTCACAGCCGACTATTAGATCTAGGTTATTCTGTCTGCAGTATTCCACTATTTTCCTAATTCCCGTTGTCAGTACTTCTTCTCCGTGTGGAAAATATGCCGCAATAAGTACAACTATTCTCACTCGATGTTCCTTATCTTCTAAATCTACCTTGATGGCGGTGATGTCACTAGAACTTATTTCCTGTAACAATATGCCATTAATACCTTTTCTAACGACGCATGCACGTAAGGGTCACCGTGCCCACGCCTACCGCAAGTTTAAAATTCCGGCTCTGATTATTAATATTTCTATTATCTAACAAATTTTTTTTTTACTGATAACACAAATTCAGTCTTAGATACATCATGGGATCTATATATTGCTAAAATGCTAAATTTAATATTATTATTTACATTTATATCCGCTACTAAGAATTTCATTCGATCCATTTTAATAGTTTTGGTATCTTGACTTCTTATAAATAATACCAAGTCATCCGCTTTGTTAATTTTACTGCCATTATAAAAAATGTTATACCCCGCTAAGTTGTATAAGATCATATGTTTTATTGTCCATGTTTCAGAACATACAATTACTGAACGTCTATTATTTAAACTTTTTATGAAAACTTCTAATTTTTCAAAATTTTCATGAATACTTCTGATATTTACGTGTAAAATTACGAAGTTTTTATTTCCTAATCTTCTATTAAGTTCTACTGTATCTTTGAATTCATCTTCTTTTTGAATTTTTCCATCAAAAGATAAAGTGTTATTTTTTATTGCTTATTGTTGATTCGTTCGTCTAAATACTTTACTATTTAATGAATACAAAGATTGGATTGATAATCCAATTTTGCGCGCTGACATTGGTTTATTAATGTAGTTTTCTACTTTACCAATGCCCGGCGGAAATACTGGCAAAACTTTATAATCTGTTGTATCGATGTATTTCTTTTCTCTGGTTTTGAAGACCTCGCATTTTTCGTATTCCGTTGCTTCGTGGTCCATCTTGTAATTCGTGCTCTAATTATTATTACTATATATACAGTTTGTACACATGATACTTCCTTCGTTACATTCTCGCGCTTTGTGCGCGTGTACACATTTCGTACACGTGGCGGTATTTCTGCATTTTTTTCCTTTATCCCCATATCTGCCACAATTGTAGCAGGGATTTGCATCAATAATATCATATGCTATACAATGTTCATGTCCTATATGTATTTTATTATTATTACCTTTAACATGTTTATGTAAATCAGCTGTTAATTTAATCAAATAGTTTGTGTTTTTTTCTTTTATTGATGTATAAGTGTAATATCTGACACACTTGATTTTTGTAGTTGTAAACATTTCTTTCATTTATATCTTCTTGTAATTGTGCATCACGCATTTCTTCTAAGTTGTGTATGCCTACAGTTTTCATTGTAGGTTTATTTTTTTCTTCAATTGCTACGTGATCTACAACTTTATTTTTTAATAAAATTATTGCTTCATTCACACTTTTATTAACTTGGCACGTTATAATTATTTCTTTTGATTTTTCTCTTTCTACAATTCTATATGTTAATATATTTTTATTTTTAATTATACAGTGACTTACTTTTTGCTTGAGTTCCTGTAATGTTCCTTTTTTTTATTTTTTTTTGTAACAATGCTGGGTGGTTTATTTGGTTTTTCAGTAGGGTATTACTTGCTGCAATTTATGCAAAAGTTCCTTTTTGGTAACCTTTAACATTTCCTTTAGCATTTCATTTTTTTTTGTAGTTCAGAGTTTCTATATTTTAATTCCAAGTTCAAGTGCTTTAAATGATTATTTTCTCGTTTTACTCTTTCAATATCTAAATCAGTTTGTTCATACATATTTTGATTGATTTACTTCTCTTTTGTTTATTTTATCTCGTGCTTCAAATATTTGCTCTTGCTCTATATGACCAATTTGCTCTTCCTTCTCCTTTATGTCTTTTTCTAGTTGATATATTTTATTTTCATATGTTAGTTTAATTTTTTCGTAATTTCTTTCTTGTATTAAAGTTGCATATTTAATTTGTGCAATTATTTTTTTTATATTTTTATCTAACACATGGACATCTCTAACAGTTGAGGTTTGGTTTTGTACTAAGTCTTTGTGCTCTTTACAAATCACTAATGTTTCACATATGTGTACACCACTTTTACATTTTATATTTGTATGAAACACGTCTTCACAAATTAAACAAACTACTACATTTACTCTTGGATCACCATAACATTTATAAATTTTTCGTCCACCTCGATCGGGAGGCCTCTTTGCTCCTTCCGCCATGTTAATATTATAGGTTTCAACTTTTTCAACGTTTCAATTTTTTGATAACTATAACTATACAATACTCCCAAGTGATAGTAGACATATGAAAAGTAAATGAGAACCATTTTACAATATTTAATTAATTTACAGCATAATTCAAAGTGCTTTGTGCGTTCACTTTTTTAATTCATATATTCAATATACTTTGCAACATCCTGCTATCCTTTTTTAAAAGAGAATTATCGTCAAGAAATAAAAAAGCAAATTTCTAAAAATATATAGATCATGAATTTATGTTAGGACTATTTATAACATATCATAGTTTAGGGGGGGGGGGGGGGTATGGTATAATGGGTGTAAAAATAGCATTTTTTCAAGAATTTGTTTTTAAAGAAAGTAATGAAGTTTTTTTATTAAAGTTTTTTCATGTATTTAAGTAACATTTGAACAATAAACAGTAATTTTCTTGTCACAAAATATTAAAAAATACGCCCGTGGTAAAGAGATAATAGAGGTTATGTTATAAACATTTTTTTCCTGTGCACACGATAACTCTGAAGCAATTCCCCTGAACAACAAAACATAAAAAATTTTATTAATGTACAGGGTCTCCCATTTTAAAGAAACCACCCAGTGCACCCAGAAATTTTCGCCGGTGCACGTTGCACAAAAAAATTGTTCAGACAAAAGTTATTTGGGACAATGGGAGTCATCTTTTTATGAAATCAGTTTTGATCTTCAGAGTTATTTTGAAGGTCATTTGAACGTCAAAGTGTTTATTTGTAGGAACCCCCATTTTTGACCCCGGATTCGGAAAGAGCGTGAAATTCTACGTTCAGATAAGGTATCATGTGCGGGTGCGGTTAAGGGTCAAATTCGTTATTCTCTTAATCTGTGCACGCGAATTATTGGGCAAAGGTGAGATTTGTAATGATAATAACAATACCAAGAATAACTCAATAACCCAATAACCCAATACCCCGCACCCTCCGGCGGGTTCGAAGGGGCGGGGCGCGGAGCTCATTAGCTTAATGACATTTACTTCAAATGACTTGAAATTTTGGGAAAATATTGCTAAGGACCTATAGTTTGAAATATAAAGTTTTCAGAAAAACGGATTTTTCTAAGTATTTATACCATACCCCCGTTAAAGCATATAGTTGAAAAAAAAATGAAAATCGTACTTTTTGAAAGGAAATTATTTCTTTAAGGGGGCCAGCCTGAGTTAAAACCTTCAAAAAACCGATTTTTTTTATCATCTTATTTGATAGGAAATTTAACGTAGAACACGTTCAAATACTGTGTTTTACCAAAAAAAAAATTTTCTAAGTTATAATTAAAAAAAAAATTTTTAAAATGAAATTTTTAAAAATTATTTTAATTATTAATATATTATGTGACGTTGCATTTGCACGTCTTGACGTATGAGTGATTCGGCTCTCTCTCTCTCGGAGGGACTCAAGGCTGAGAAGGCGTCGACGTTAAATAAAATATTTAACGTCGAGCTTCTCTGCACTCCTTAGACCCACCAAAGTGACAGGTGTGGAGCGGACGACGCGCCACCGCACCTGCCAGCCATGCGCGTGAGAGAGAGATAGTACGTGCGAGGATGCCGCCCGAGCGTACGCAGGACGCCGGGATGTCGTCGAGGCCGCGCCGCCGGGAGGCGACCGCACCACGGCGCAGCCAACGGAGCGGAGCAGCCGACGAAGCGCATCACAACGTCTGGCGACGAGGCGACGGAGACGGCTGGACGAGGCGAAGAAGGCCAGTTGTTCGGGGCCGCCATGATGGCGACCACCAGCGACGCCAACGCCGCCCTGGCGAACATCCCCACACAACACAAACACGCACACAGACACACACAACACCCGCGAGGACTACGACGCGCCGTGCTCCTGGAGAAGCATGCACTCGGCCCGCGAGCAACACGTGGTCGAGCGCGGACCATGCGTACGTGTGCGAGAGAGAAAGCGCGCGAATCGAGGCGGCGCGCATGTATAGGAGAGAGAGAGAAAGAGCGCACGAGGACCGAGTGCAGCCGAGTGCGTACGAAGACGAACGATGCGGTGCGAGAGAGAGGGCAGCGCGGCGAAGCGCGGAGAGAAAGAGAGCGACCGACTGCGTGCGTGACGTCACTGGCGCTGCTCGACGCGCCGAGCTTGAATTTTATCTTCGCCATAAGGTTTGGCTTCACACACTGCTTTGAACACTTTTGAGTCACCATCACCAATATCGTTTTTGTATCTTATGTTATATTATGTTAGTCCATAAGTAGATCCTGATCTCTTGAACATTTCAACAATTCCACTCACTTCCTATTTTCCAGAGGTACCTGCAAGTAAAATAAATTAAATATTAAATCAAATACGTATTATTTAAGGAAAATTAAAGAAAATTTGTTAGTTTTAAGTCTACCTTTAGGTTAGCCGAGCAGTTAGGTTCATCTTTAATCCACCACTCTTTATAAGGTTCAGAATCCTCTTCTAGATGCTGCTGACAACCCCGGCAAATGCTTTGCTTAGATGCAACGTCAATAACCTTTCCATGTTCATAACGGTTTAGGCTTAAGAAACCTTGCAGTAAAGTAAAGCCTCGCTTTCTCCAGGATCCATTGCCAGATACATTGCTAAATTTTGAATTAGAATCATTACATTGCTAAAAGAATATATAAAAGTAATGTATAATCAAAATTTCACATCAATATTTTGGAAATATCTAGATTTCAAACAATGTATTAATTTTATATAATGTTCATAATTTATACCTACTTCTAGAACAGCTGCTCTCATAGACTCTTTAGCAACTTCTTTGGATGCGATTCGAAGTTCACTGTTTATAATGTCATAATTACTATGAACAACAGGTGAAGGTAAATCCATTGCACCACAGAAAGTTTTCAAACCACTCAATCCGTGTCCAATATTCTAGCTGCTAGTACACTGCATTTGTTGACTTCATAGGCATTAGATGTTTTTCCTATTTTTCTACTTGTATTGATAAAAGTAGTTGTCTTACAACTTTTACAAGTAATGTTTATCTGAAAGCCTAGACCTCTGGCATCCACTCCAAAAAATTCCACAGACCCATGGCATGATTTGCAAGATAAAAATTCTGGTAATTGTGAAAATATAATACAGATGTCAATTATATTATTTTGCATATCACTATTTCACTTGAACAGATGCTGTGCTCAGTTTTATGCTCGATTTTGTGTTTACATTAGATGCAATGGAACTAAATGCAGAATAAACATATTTTCCATCCTCGCTCCGACTAAAAACTTTCTTTTTCTTCTGCCTTCTACCAAATATCCTTTTTTTATTATAAGATGGTTCTGGTAATCTGTTTCACGAATCAGGCTCCATAATATTGTTGTAGAAAAAAAAGTCACTAATTTACACAAAAATTTCATATTTTTAACTGAAATAATTTTTGGAAATTCAACAGATTATTTTCGATTTGAGAAAATCAAAGCACGGAACTCGATGAATAGAAATGTCTTGTGTTGTTGATATCAAAATATCTAGCTGGTTTTCTAGGAAAAGCAATTCAAATTTATCCCTGTCGGTGAAGTATAGGTACAATGTAGTATAAGTGTAATAGACGTATAATATTATTATTATTATTATTATTATTATTATTATAAGTCAATTACCCGGGTATAACTCAGGGACACTTGGCTTTCGCCATTGTACCCCTATCCCCCTAGCTATTCCTCAACAAAGTGGTTCATTCCTAAGGCTTTGGAGAAAGCCATTAGGTTGTTTGTCCCCACTTTGCTGCCAAAACCCCTGTTCCGTGAGATTAGGACACTCGCAAAAGAAATGTTTTGGGGTTTCTTCCTCTTTCTGGCACCACCTACAAAGGTTACTTGTTCCCTTTGTTTTGTGTGTATAACAACGGAGGCTGCAATGTTCTGTTAATAGGCCTATAAGGGTTCGGGTCCCTTGTTTGTCCAGGATTTTGCTCTTTGAGATCCATCCAGTGATATTCTTTCCAAGTAGATCCTTGTTCCACCTATAACCTTCAGAATTTTGACAGGCTTCCCATCCTTCTTTCTTTATTATGGTTCTTATGGTATTACAACTCTCCTGGTATGGTACTCCTACCTCCCATTCTGGTTGATCACCAAACGACCCACCTAGTATTGCAAGGTTATCTGCCTTCTCGTTACTTCTGTAACCTGAGTGGCCTGGTATCCAGTTAATGATAACCTTGTTTGTCTTAGTCAGTTTATCGAGCGTGTCTCTCGTTTCACTGACTAGTATTAATTTGGTGAGTGGCTTTTCCAGGGCCATTATTGAGGCCTGGCTGTCGGTACAGATTTGTAAAAATCTGCCTTTTGTAACCCTCCTCACTAGATAATCCGCACATGCTCTTATTGCAGCCATTTCTGCCTGAAAGACTGTATTGAAACCATTGAGCCTGCAGTTATAATTGTTTTTCCCGCCTGGTCCACTTATGCTGAAACCAGTTCCTTTCTCTGTCTTGGATCCATCTGTAAACAATATTTCTCCATGTCCCAGGAACTGGTTTTCGTTCCATTCTTCTCTATTCGGTATTCTTGTTTTGAAACGTTTCCCGAAGCTGATTTGTCTTTTCGTTTGATCCTGTGGAGGCCAAACCTCCTTGATGTCAAGGTCTAGGCCATTTATGTCCAGCAACATTCTGATTGCAGCCGTGGGTGTACTTCTTCTCAAACCGTATGCCCCCCTCAATGCTACAGCCTGTATATGGTCCAGGCTTTTGATTGAGGTTCTTTTACGGATTGCTTCTCACCATATCACTGCAGTATAGGTCAGCTTCGGTTTCAGTATCGCCTCGTATAACTACAAGACTTTTTGGGGTTCAAACCCCCAGCCTGTCCCAATAGCCGACCTACATTGCTTGAAAATATTTAGTACTTTCTTGCACTGTATACTCAGATGTTGGTTCCAGTGTAATTTCTTATCTAGGTAGACCCCTAGGTATCTTACTCCTTCTGCGTACGGTATTTTCTTCCCGTAGAAGGTTACTTCCTTATTTATTTTACTTTTATATTTCCTGGTGAAGGGGACTATCTCCGTTTTGTTTGGATTTATCCCTAGGGATATCCCCTGGCACCATTGTTTTACTTTCTCCAGTATCTTCTGGATAAGATCTGGTAGAATTTCTTCAAATTTTCCTTTCACCATCATGGCGAAATCATCTGCATAGCCAATTGCAAAGATTCTTTCTTTGCTTAGCATGCATAGTAATCCGTCAACTACTAGTAGCCATGGTAGGGGTGAAAGCACTCCCCCTTGTGGGCAACCTTCGTTGATTTTTCCTTTTACCTTTTTACCTCTCTATTCACTGTATTCGCTCCTGTTAGTCAGCATCCGCATCACCCATCTAACGATGGTGCTTGGAATGCCGTGCTCTTCCAGTGCTCTGCGAATGGTGTCTCTTGTGTTGCAATTAAATGCTCCCTCAATATCTATGAAGGCTCCAATTACTGTTTCCTTCATTCTAAAGGCTTTCTCGATGTAAGTGACCACCGAGTGTAATGCTGTTTCCGTAGATTTGCCTACGGTGTACGCATGCTGTCCTGCATGTAGTGGATTTCTACTCAGAATTTCATTCCTTATGTAGTAGTCCACCAACCTCTCCAATGTTTTCAACAGAAAGGACGTTAGACTTATTAGTCGAAAATCCTTTACTGTGGAGTAGCTTTTTTTTCCGGGTTTAGGGATAAACGCCACCCGTGTTTTTTTCCATTTGTCAGGAACGTATCCTGTGGCAATACATCCTCTGAGTAGTCCCGTGATTAGGTTCAAGATGTGTTCATCTCGTTCCTGTAACATCTTCGGAAAGATGCCATCCGGGCCTGGTGTTTTGTATGGTTCAAAGATTCTCAACCTTTTCCTTAGTTATAACTTCGGCTGCTAACTTCCAGTCTATAATTCCTCCACACCAGTCTAGCGTGTGCGGTGTTTCCTCATCTTTCCTGATGAAATCAGGATAGCATGTTCTGAGTAGGAGTTTCAGAGTGTCCTCCTCTGTATCTGTGTAGTTTCCTGTCGCGTCTTTTAGACATTGTAGTCGACAGTCATTATCCTTGGTAAGGAGCCTAGCTAATTTAGCTGCGTCTGCTAGGTTGTCAATGCCCGAGCAGTAGTTCCTCCAACTTTCGGTTTTAGCAATCTTAACTTCCTTTTTGAAGGTATTCAGAGTATTTTTATACGCTTTCCATCCTTCCTGGGAGTTTAGTTTCTTTGCTTTGTTAAACAGTTTTCTCGCTTGTTACCTCAGCTTTTCCAGGTTTCCGTTCCACCAAGGTATGCTGTTTTTGCTCCCTCTGGGTTTTAGGCGACAGTTGTTTTCGTAGGTTCTAACCATCGCCGTTTGGATTTATTCTAACGTCCATTCCAGGCTTAGGTTAGAACCATATTTCCTTTAAGGCCGGCCAGTCTCTCGCCTAGTTCCTCCTTATATGCTGCCCAATTTGTATTTTTGGGGTTTCTTCTATGTTCCACTTTAGGTTTTTGTATTTCTATCCTACAGTTTATGGTCCTATGGGCCGACAGGGATGGTTGGTTGCTGACGCTCCATCCCTGTATATGATCCTTGATCCCCATCGTTGCGAGGGTGAGGTCGAGAGCCTCCCTTCTATTTGCTGTTATGAAGGTCGGTTCAAGTCCCCTGTTGACGATGTCTAGGTTTGTTCCTGTGATGAATTCTAACAGCTTCTCTCCCCTATCATTAATGTCGGTGCTTCCCCATACATCATGATGTGCGTTGGCGTCGCAGCCGACGATTAAATCTAGGTTTTTCTGTCTGCAGTATTCTACTATTTTCCTAATTCCTGTTGTCGGTATTTCTTCCTCGTGTGAGAAAGATGCTGCGACAAGTACAACCGTTCTCACTCGATGTTCGTTGTCTTCTAAATCTATCTTGATGGCAGTGATGTCCCTGGAGCTTATTTCCTGTAAATGAAATTTTGTGATAATAGGTCGCCCAGATAGCATTTGACATATCCTCAACTGAATCATTGTGTTTCCTGATCGCATTTCCATAGTAGCTGGTCAACTGGTCAATCACTTGTACTGTAAGTCGACCTTTGCCTCCAATTTTTTTCTTATCAACAAGAAGCGTTCCAGAGTAATGTGATTTTAAATTTCTTAAACGGGTTTCCATTCTCTTTTGCACGTGGCCCACACGATCCTTTTTTTGCACAATAAAATCTTCGCCCTAAGTTTTGGCTTCACACACTGCTTTGAACACTTTTGAGTCACTATCACCAATATAGTTTTTGTATTTTAGTCCATAAGTAGATTCTGATCTCTTGAACATTTCAACAATTCCATCTACTTCCATTTTTCCAGAGTTACCTGCAAGTAAAATAAATTAAATATTAAATTAAATACGTTTTATCACAATAAATTAAAAAATTTTTTTTAGTTTTAATCTACCTTTATGGTTAGCCGAGTTAAGGTTAAGGTTAAATTTCTTACAATGTATTAATTTTAAATGTTAATAATTTATACATACTTCTAGAACAGCTGCTCTCATAGACTCTTTAGCAACTTCTTTTGATGCGATTTGAAGTTCACTGTTTATAATGTCATAAGTACTATGAACAATAGGTGAAGGTAAATCCATTGCACCACAGAAAGTTTTCAAACCACTCATACCACTCAAGTATTCTAGCTGCTAGTACACTGCGTTTGTTGACTTCATAGGCATTAGATGTTTTTCCTATTTTTCTACTTGTATTGATAAAAGTAGTCTTTTTAAAACTTTTACAAGTAATGTTTATCTGCGAACCTAGACCTCTGGCATCCACTTCAAAAAATTCCACAGACCCATGGCATGATTTGCAACATAAAAATTCTTCTAATTGAGGAAATAGAATAGAGATGTCAATTATTCTATTTTGCACATCACTATTAGTCACTTGAACAGATGTTGTGCTCAGTATTTGGCTCGATTTTGATATTTCTACATTAGATGCAGAATAACCAAATTGTCCATCCTCGCTCCGATTAAAAACTTTCTTTTTCTTCTGCCTTCTACCAAATTTCCTTTTTTTATAATCAGATGGTCCTAAAAACCTGTTTCTTGAATCAGGCTCCATAGTATTGTTATAAAAAAAGAGCAACTAATTTACACAAAATTTTAATATTTTGAACCGAAATAATTTGATTGATATCGAAATATCTAGCAGGTTTTCTAGGAAAAAGAATTCAAATTTACCACTGTCGGTGAATTACAGGTACAATGTAATATACGTGTAATATACGTATAATATGCATATGTAACATTTTTTATAATACAAATGCATTTTAGAGGTTATATGTTGTTTTAAATGGGCTTTGTACATAAATAATATATAAATAATTAAGTAGTAAATATAATTTTTAAAAATTTCATTTTTACAAAACAATTTTTTTTAATTTTTTTAATTATAACATAGAAAATTTTTTTTTTGGTAAAACAAATAATTATAACGTATTCTAAAGTAAATTTCCTATCGAATAAGACGATAAAAAAAAATCGATTTTTTGAAGATTTTAACCCAGGCTGGCCTCCTTAATGTCACTTAAATTATCGGGGAAATAGAAATGGGGGAAAAATAGTGACCATTTTTAGCCCCATGATAAAACTGCTTTTTTAAATCAGAATCTCACATCTAATATGAATAATTAATGTGAGTAATTAATGTGAATAATGAATAGGGAAAAGTAGCTTGCAAATATATGAAAAGAGCAAATTATAAAAAATTCACTAGGTGCTTATTAAATGCTGTTTTATACACTCAGAAAAAACTTTAGCAAAAATTACTATTTTTCCAATGAAAAGGGAGACCTATTCGACCTTTTTTTTAGATTTAAGAAAAATTAATATAAATATTTCAAAATTTGTTATTTCTTTTAAAAATATTATAAACCCTTTGTAAAATTTCACTAATTTATTAATTACCTTAGTAAAAATTGTAAGATAGACAATTTCATAATGCTGTTCCAAATTTTTCTAAACATTTTAGTATAATATGCATACAATTTTTTAGAAACTTATTATTTGTAAAAATAACTTGAATATTGTAGAAATTTTAATATATTATTTAGTAAAATTACAAAGGATTTATTAGAAATTGAAATTTACTCAGTAAACATTACAAAAAACATGAGTAAGTTTTATAAATTGGCATGTAAAATACGTATCGGTATATAACCTATACCCCTTGTAGGAATGGCCAAGACTGAGAGAGTATGAGCCAATACTGGCTCAGTATTGGCAGATAGTATATTGACAGCTGGTGCTTGCTCAATGCTGAATCAATACTGAAATGATAATACTGGGTCCAGTACTGTGCCCTGTTGAAAATATCCAGCTGGAAATCAAGGTGGAAAATCCAGCTGGAAATTACACAGATTAAATCCACTTATATTGATTCGAAATCAAAATATAAATTGCACCTGCATTCCCCAGAAATCCAACTAGATAAATTCAACCAAGGTTCCCCAGAAATCCAGCTGGAAATCCAGCTGGAATCCAGTCCATGCATGGATTTCCAGCTGGATATTTTCAACAGGGTGGGCTTATACTGACACAGTACGGTGTGACAGTCAGCCAGTGTTGAGTTTTTGTATATAGTTATGCAATGCTGACCCAGTACAGTTTACCGGATTCTAGCCGGAGCTGAAAATTTTTATATTTTTGAACTCCATCTAACGAAAATTGAGCGTATGAAACGGTAAATAAGCTACAATAAGCTTGAATTTTCGTTTAGATGTATTTTGTTCGCTGTCAAGGTAACACGGTTTTACGATGTTTTCAAAGTCAGAATATTATTACATCAAGAAAATTCGATTCATCACTTCCAAATAAAAAGGAAATGTTAGCTCTGCTGTTCTCGTTGTGTCTTTCTCTCTCCTTTGGGTCGACGCGTGCTAGCGCTGTAGACTCCTGTGCTCTCATTCTCTCTCCTAGTTGCTTGGTTGAATAACCGCCCTCCGTGTTGGTGCGTCGGTGGTTTAGCCGTTGGGCCTGATGTTAGAGTCCCTGCTGTTATTCCTTGTCGTCGTGTATTCTTAGCCTTTGTTCGGTCAAGCTTCTTTTTACGTAATAGATCCAAGGGCGGACGTACTTTTCTGGAGAGTGATGTAAAGGTAGTTGCGGAGGTATGACGACTGAACTGCTGGCCCTCTTTTAGAGAGGGTTTTTATACTCATCTTCGATCCCCTCCAATCAGTAAATTCTCATATTTTCATGGATTCTTCGATTTAATAGTCTGATAATTTACATATTGGTTTTATGGTATTTTTTTCATATCCACTTTCCTCAGGTCTCGCATTTTCAGTCATACAGAGGGTGTGTATTTATGCGACTGATCCGGCGTTTATTTGACTGGTCCACTTCCGCTACTTGACTTCTAGCTCCTCACTTTTAAAAGTCCGGCATCACTCATAAATCTTGTCATAGTTTTATGTGTTTTTCGTTAATCATTTTTTCTCCTTGTCTTCGGGTCTCGCACTTAAAAATTGAGGTAGGTCGATTTACGTGATCATCTTCACACTTTTTAAAAGATCGATTCTCCTCCGCCACTTGCTGTCGTAAAATTTTCGTCTACTTGCTTTAGACCTTTCACTCGATTGTAAAGCGTTTAACTCTCTCAAGTGTACGGATGCTTTGACTTTCGTAAAGGTACTTAACGCAATATTCGTAAGTTTTTAATTTTGGTACGTCGTGAAAAAGTACAATTATTCTTTTATATTTTACTTTCTGTAATCCCTTTTTCATGACGTATAAAATGGTGCAAAAAACCGCATAAAACCTGATAAATGATACGGATTTTATAAAATTTATATATTTTTATAGTATTTGATAAGATTGTTTCCACGGGAAAGAACAGAAATAACAGAAATTATAAAATATATTGTTATTCTCAACAACATTTTATTTTTCCAAAGTTCTAAAAATTATAAATTTTAATTATTACAAGGTAAAAATAATGGAGGCTAATCATATCAGTCTGTTTAAAAGTCTCCTCTAGTTCTTTTCTTTTGCATTCCTCTTCCCAAATCAAGAAGCAAGGAGTTATACACGCCGTGGCGAGCAGTGTGGGGGAACTCGAGCTAGATGCATCTGGTTCATACGCACACCGCGAGGAGCGCCGTTGTCGAAATCTCCATGCTTTTTCAACACGGCATTGGCAATCTCCCTAATCTCTGGTCCAATACTGGCCCAGTAACGGCAGACTGTAGTCAAGTACTGACTACAAACACTTGCCAGTAGGTGTACTATGAGAGTTCTGGGTCACTTCCAGGAATTTTGTCCCCCCCTCCCCTCCTTCCCCCTCCCTCAAGTGACCCAGAACTCTCAAAGCCTTTTGCCCCACCCCCTCCAGTGATCCAGAACTCTCATAGACTTTGGCCCCCTCCCTCTATTAGATTTAGTATTTCCTACCTTATCGACCTTTAATTATTTTTTTATTTTATTAATAATTATTAAATTATTTATTATTTAATATTATTTATCGATTTCTTGAAAGAAATCGCTGAGATAAAAACGTTCCCCTCGGGGAATTGAACCCCTGTTTCCCAGGCTTCAGGCCGAGACCTATACCGCTGGACTACAATGGAGCATGCTGATTGTGGTTATGTTACGTGCATCGCTCTTGCTGGTTTACGTACGCCCCCTAGCGGTTGTGCCTGTGAAACGTCACCGCCAGAAGGCGTCGAATTTCTCACAAATAAAAATGGTAACAGAACCTATAAGTATAGGCGGGCAAATCCAACAGGCATCCTCAACAGGATGGGTTATATCTCAGAGCTTGAACGAGATTTATTCCTTTTGGACGACGAGGAGATACCATCGAGTGATCTCGCAGCTTCGTTACCTTCTCTTCTAGACTTCAAAGAGAAGATTGCGTTGAATATTACTGCTCCAGACGAAGTTGAAGTTTCAAATTTGACGAAAACTGGTTTGGTTAGAGCGGATCCGAAAATCGCAAAACTTCCCTACTCTTTCCAACGATGTACAGTGATTGCGTATACCTACTCGACCACGACCCGTCGTCAGCGGAAGAGTTCGGTAGATTTTGTTAATGGAGGGGATAACCTTTGTTAGTGGATGTTCCCCACAGGTGAGAGCGATAGTTGGGGCTCTCACCACTGAAATAATCAAAAATTAATACTATCGCATTTACAACTTAGTAGGAAATGGTGGAGGCCCCAACCCCGCCTCCAACTGTGAAGTACAACCAACAGTCTACCCCTCCATGATTTTCCTACAATTAGTCGCAATCCATTAATTCCACCGTAGTATTAAGGAGAAATGTTTTTACAAGTCTCATTGTGGTGAGGACAGACGGTCACTATCTTAATCTTGTCCAGTGGTGGGAAACCCATCTCGGCTACATCTCGTATTTAACACTTCAATTTAAAGAGTTGAAGTCAATTCTTCTTTATTGATCCTATTGTGTGGACTTTGACTGCATCCTGCAAGTTTTCGCGAAGTATAGCTCCTATTTGATTGTAAGGAATGTTTCCCTTATTCCAACTTAGTCCATGATAGTGACGTTTGAACCACTCATTTTCCCTCTTGTATTTATCCGTGAGTCTTCGCCAGGGTAAGGGTTTCTCAAACAACATAACGGCAGGATTACGATCTACATTCAGCGGGAGAATAGCGAGCTACTTGACGATGTAGTCATCGCCGGGCTGCTTGAAACCTTGCATATCCACTAGATATTCCATAATGTTTAAACAAGCTTCCTTATGTCTCCACTCGCAGAATTGTACTGAACTATGCGATCGTGTAAGATTACACAGTAGGCTGCAGTTCCAGCAGGGAAGTTATCTCTAGATTCAAACTCCAATCGAACGTCGACAGGAAATTAGCATACATATCGTACAAAGTGGCGTACTGATTGTGAGCAATATCCAGGTTTAGGTTTCCGTAGGGATAGTACTGCGAGTTTAAGAATAGCTTCACATTGCTAATATTGCAGTTATCAAAACGACTCGCGTTAGCAGCTCTCCGAATTTTTCGGTTGGTTTGAAATCACAGTATAACGAATCGAGGTTTTTCCAGCTGATTGGACGTTTTTACAGCCCACACATGTTTTGAAGTGGTAGGTAGCAATGGATACTCATAAAATTCCCAACTACGAAAACTCATATCGATTGTTTTACCCTTTTGAATATGATTCAACAATCGAATTTTATACTCGTTAGAGATTGTAACGTAGGGCACCAACCACTCGATCCGCTTTATTTTGATCTTGAAATTTTCAAAAACTTCTCGATTTTCTGCTCCTGCAGCAGTTTGTATGATGACATTCAAATCGTCCCTGGATTTCGTAAGAATGAGTTCATGTTTCACGTTTACGACTATCTTGCGATAGTCTTCAGTGAAACCAAGAATCATACTCAGAGGTATGTACAGATCAAAGATCAAAGTTAACCAGATCTTGATTCTCTTCTGCAACATTCAAACAACCAGCATTCTCGATAACTAATCTTTGACTGGGATTGAGAGAAAGCCAACCCTTCATAAGAGTTGTCAGTCTCACATTCTTACATCTATCGATCTCAACAGCATTGATCTCGTAGCGAATCTCTTCAAACAAGTGGCAGATAGCATTATTGACTAATTTGGTATTCGTACCATCAGCCTTGATGAGTCTTCCATAAACATGGAGGGAACTACGAGACGGTAGAACGCAGACATCTTGATTTTGTATAGCAATGCGAATCTCGTCGCTATTGTTGAAGGTCGACGCGGTGTACGGTTGGTGAGCATGAATCTCGTAGTGTTCGACAGAATCATCGTATTTGACAGGATACCGTATGCTTAAAATCTCTTCCATCTTTCTTGATGCAACAGAAAAATAAGCAAGTTACTTTCCACCAAGGACGACTTTTAAGCCTTGATTATGTAAAAACTGAATGTTTCGCCGTGTTATCGCTTTGGTAGCTCTTTGACAACTGATGCTTGACTGCCATTTCGGACTATTTATATAGACCTGACTAGGTCTAGCGTTGTAGACGATACCCATTACTACTGCTTGAGATGCAATCTGATGGTGATGGTTTCTCCTCGAAAGTTAACCAAGTCTCCGTCTTGATCGACTAAACGAATCTGCAGGTGATTAATGCTTTTCACAGCTACAGGTAGGTAAATCACTTGTGACGGAATTTCGATGATCTTGTAGGCCGGATGAACTGCGGGGAAGAAATCGTATATCGTGTGCACGCGTTGACTGTTTATATAGGCACCCGTGGTAATGTTGCATTCAACTCGTATAGTAATTACTTTAAGAATATACACCTGTATATTTGAAACATGTATCATATTTGGCTCCAAGTTTCACAACGCAATGTATTATTATTAGGTTTAATACTAATTTCGATGTCTGAGTCGTTTGTTTTCTAGACGAATATATCCGACTCATTATATTTTTTAACCTTGTTTTGAATGTATCTTACAATATCCTCAATTTCATAGCTGCCCGTCGGTAACTCGACAAGGAAATCCTCGATATAGAAAAAATTACATCCAGTATCAATGTTTGGAATTGAATTGAAAGTTGTAAGATCAACCAATCCGATAACATAATTTTTATTTCGAGAAAGCTCAATCGGTGGAAAATATTGGGCTTCGAGTATCGACGAGTTCCCCGAGAGATTTAGCGTCAATGAGTTCTCCATGGTTATTCGATAGGAATGACCATAGACTCTAGTAGCAGTTCTTTATATAGGTTAACCAAGTTGACCACATAAAAATTTCAGACAAAGATGGCCGCAAATATATGTATTATAGTTTTGATATCGTTCATGGTTGTACTTGATCTCGTCAACTCCTAGATATATCATCAAATCCAGCGATGGTTGCAGATCACCAAAACTATTAAAGTAGGCAACGTTTTTTTCTCTCTTCTGGTAGGCTACCCAATGTGCACCAGGTCCACTTTCATCATCCAGGTTAACGATAGCGGATTCGTACATCGGGGACCACTCTTCGGTAATGCATTTCTCATGAAAACACTTCGAAAGTAAGGAATTTTCAAAATCTTTGCGGATCTTATCAAATCAAAGTCAAAAAGAACCCTTTATCTAGAGCAATATCTTCCATTGACCTGTTGTGAGATAAAGGTTTCAAAAAGAACCCTTTATCTAGAGCAATCCCTATCGCTAAAAATGACGTTATAAAATGACGTTATAATATGACGTCATTAATAACGTTATTGCTGAGGCTACAATTTTGGACCTTTTTTAACGTTATTCAATAACGTTATTTTCCGATTACAGTAGAAAACTCTATTTTAACGTTATTTTTCGCTATGAAATAACGTAATTTTCAGATTTGTGGGGTATTTGGCTTGAACAATGACGTTATTTCTAGATCTTAAATCCGCACATCAAATGACGTTATTCGTTAATGAAGTGTAGATACGAAGAACGTCATTTTTACCATAAAAAATGTTGTACGGATTATAACGTTATTTCTGCAATATACAGCATGCTTAGTAAATAACGTCATTTTTCCTAGTTTTGTAGTGGTCATTAACGTAATTTTCTTTTGGTCCGCTGAAGCAAAAAATTACGTTATTTTCGCAATGCACGTAGGTCCGTTCTAAAAACGTCATTTTCCAAAATTCAAGGAAGTTTGCACAATGACGTCATTTTTGCAAAGTGAATTCCCTTTGCAGAATAACGTCATCGCACAAGACTATTTTCCGCTATAAAATAACGTTATTTTCAGCATTGTGGGGTATTTTGCTTGAACAATGATGTTATTTCTAGAATTTAAATCCGCACATGAAATGACGTTATTCGTTAATGAAGTGTAGATACGAAGAACGTCATTTTTTCTGTAGAAATGCTGAACGGATTATAACGTAATATACAGCATGCTTAGTAAATAACGTCATTTTTCCTAGTTTTCCTAATTTTTGGGAATTTGACTAAGTCCATCACCTGAAATATTTCTAAGTCCTTGAAAATTTTTTTTTTGTAGAACCATGTTTTTAACGCGTTTTGGAACATTTCCTGTCGATATAAATAAATATTTTTTTTTTTATGAATTTTTGGGAATTTGACTAAGTCCATCACCTGAAATATTTCTAATTCCTTGAAAAAAATTATTTTTGTAGAACCATGTTTTAACGCGTTTTGGACCATTTCCTGTCGATATAAATTGTCGAATTTCGCGAGTGTTTTGTGAGGTACCACATAAACTTACGTAAATTACATTAATGCCCACGCATTTTGCTCTTTTTGGTCAGCAATGGCAAAAATAAAAAAAGAAGTTAAATTATGCTCGGTGAGCAACGATTTATACATTTTAGTGGAATTCCTAAATGAAACCGAGCCATCTAATAACAAACCTTTAACCAACACTGAATATTTGAACCAGCTAGTAAAAGGAAAATATTTGAATATTTCATCAGTCGTAGAAGAAGAGAAAATCGTCAATTGAATTTGCCATTCAACTGCGACTTTAGTACAGCTTCCAAAATGAAAATAAAATTATAAAATGCAAAATTTGATCAGCATCCAGCTAAAATGATAGCTGTAGGTGTTAAGTAATATACTGTGGATGGGACAATAGGAGAAAATCATTGTACCTCTAAATATTTTGAGAAAAGAAAGTTAAGAGAAAATATTCTTCTGTGAGTGAATATCTTTATGCGCTTACAATTATTTGTCTTGTACACATTGTATTTTCCCTTCGAGTCTTATGTATTCCTATTATAACTTGTCAAGTGACTTTCTTTACTCTAGATACTTATATGCTCAAAATTATTCTCCCATGAACCCATCGTATATAGAAATGAACAAGGAAAGCTTACAGTTGGAATTTTGTACAAACAATTACTTGACAAGAGTAAATAAATAAATAAATATATATATATCCATAATATATTACTTACCATCTACACGTATCATTTTAGCTGGATGATGCTCGAATTTTGTATTTTATAATTTTGTTTTTTTTTTGGAAGCGGTACTAATGCTGCAGTTGAATGGCCAATTCAAATTGATGATTTTCTCTTCCTCTATGACTGATGAAATATTCAAACCTTTTTCTTCTACTAGCCAGTTCAAATATCCAGTGTTGGTTAAAGGTTTGTTATTCGACGGCTCGTTTTCATTTATGGATTCCACTAAAATGCACGTATTGTTAGTCACAGAGCATAATTTATCTTCGTTTTTTATTTTTGCCATTGCTGACTAAAAAGGCAAAATGCAAGAAGACGTGGCACGATCAGATGACATTAACGTAGCTTACGTTAGCTTACCTGATGTCAACGCTTGCCAAATGCATGTGTGTTCGTGCACAAGGCAAGAGATTCAAGAAGCGCAGTATCGCCTCAATTGTATTAGGATCTTCTTAACCTTATACACACCTAATCGTGCTACGTGCTCGCACATACATGAATTACGCGTGTGTTGGTACCACATAAATTCACATAAACTACATTAATGTCATCTAATCGTGATACGTGTTCTTGCATTTTGACTTTTTCGTCAGCAATGAAAAATATGAAAATAAGCCGCATTATGCTCTGTGACTAACGATACGTGCATTTTAGTGGAATCGATAAATGAAAACGAGCCGTCTACTAACAAACCTTTAACCAACACTGGATATTTGAATTGGCTAGTAGAAGAAAAAGGTTTGAATATTTCATCAGTCATAGAGGAAGAGAAAATCATCAATTTGAATTGGCCATTCGACTGCAGCATTAGTACAGCTTCCAAAAAAAAAAAACAAAATTATAAAATACAAAATTCGAGCATCATCCAGCTAAAATGATACGTGTAGATGGTAAGTAATATATTATGGATATATATATATTTATTTATTTATTTACTCTTGTCAAGTAATTGTTTGTACAAAATTCCAACTGTAAGCTTTCCTTGTTCATTTCTATATACGATGGGTCCATGGGAGAATAATTTTGAGCATATAAGTATCTAGAGTAAAGAAAGTCACTTGCAAGTTATAATAGCTCTTAACTTTCTTTTCTCAAGATATTTAGAGGTACAATGATTTTCTCCTATTGTCCCATCATATAAAGAAACAAGCAAGAAAGTCTTCAATTAGTATTCTGTAAAAAAAGTTAATCGATATGCTATAAAAGGGAATTCAAGATACAAAGAAAGAAATTAGATTGACCGGTGTAAATATTTTTTCTCCATCCCTCGGGCGAAAGTACGAGGTTTCGCCTTTTGTTTACGCTAGAAGAAGGAGCATTTTTAGCCACTGCATGTGCGTCATTTGTTTTAAATTCGAAAGCTCTGTCAGGAAGACTTTGAAAGTCTAACCCCTTAAAGTTCGGTTCAATTCTAATAGCTAATAGACATTCATCAAAGAAAGTTTATGTAGATAATTAGCGTCCTTTAAATAATTTATATACCACAAATGTGCAGGTTGTGTTTGTAGTCGTATGATTTTCGATTTATCCCGCTTATAACGCAAATAAAATTCAATCCCCTTTCTAGCTTTTTTAATTATCAAAAAGAATGCTAATCAACCGTACACTTAAATTAGAACATTATATTGAACGTTATTGAAAATGTAGAAATAAATACGAATACAGTAAATTGGTTAAAAAAATTTGCATTAAATATGAAAATTCTACATTTAAAGGCAATATTGTTAACAATTTTTGTTGTGAAATTATAAAAAATGATTGTAAGGAAGTTGACATAAAATTTGTGTTTTAAAAACAAACAATTACATTTTTATTAATTATTTAAATTACAAATATTACGTTTATTTTGCTTGTTTATGTATTTTCGATGCCCGCCCCCAACCAGCAGCACTCGCTACGCTCGTGCTGCAAATGTTGGGCGGGCATCAAACATATATAAACGCGCGATAGGTACAATAAAAAAATATAAGCAGAATATTCTAAACGAACCCGTGGCGAAAGTAAAAAGATGGCTGCGCAGAACAACTGCCAGTTGAGGTCAGTTTAAAGGTTAGAAATTGATTATTTTACTATTTTCTAATCAATAATATAACCGTACTTTCGCCCGGGGATAGAGAAAAATACTATTTCTTACACGGGAGAGAAGTGGAACTCATGCACGGACGTGTATGACGGCCTCGGCTTCGCCTCGGCCGTCCTACCACGTCCGTGCGGAAGTTCCATTTCTCCCCCTTGTAAGAAAATCTACTATTATCACCTGGACCCTTTGTATAAAGAAATCTACAAGAATAATCTTAATTTCGTATTCCGTACAAAAAATTAGTAAATCTTAAAAAAATTGACACTGGTCAATATAATTTCTTTTTTTTGAGTCTTGTATTCCCTTTTATAGCGTGTCAAGTGATTTTTTTTTACAAAATACTAACTGACTTTCCTGTTGATTTTTTTAGCCGATGGGCCCATTAGAGAACTTTTTTGAAAGTATAAATATCTGGAGAAAAGAAAGTCACATGATAAGATGTAAAGGGGAATACAAGACTCAAAAAAAAATAAATTATATTGACCGGTGTCAATATTTTTATCATTTGCTAATTTTTATACGGAATACATAATTAAGATTATCCTTCTTGATTTCTTTATACGAAGGGTCCAGATGATAAAAATATTTACAACGGTCAATCCAATTTCTTTCTTTGGTTCTTGTATTCCCTTTTATAGCTTGTTGAGTGACTTTCTATAGTCTATAGATACTTATATGTTCAAAATTTGTTGCCTATGGATCCTTCGTATAAAAAAATGAACAAGGAAATTATTCAGTTGGTATTTTGTACAAAAAATCACTTGTCAAGAATAAAAATATATATACACATATATATACATGTGTACACATCCACAGTATATTACTTAACACCTACAGCTATCATTTTAGCTGGATGCTGATCAAATTTTGCATTTTATAATTTTATTTTCATTTTGGAAGCTGTACTAAAGTCGCAGTTGAATGGCCAATTCAAATTGATGATTTTCTCTTCCTCTATGACTGATGAAATATTCAAACCTTTTTCTTCTACTAGCCAGTTCAAATATCCAGTGTTGGTTAAAGGTTTGTTATTCGACGGCTCGTTTTCATTTATGGATTCCACTAAAATGTATAAATCGTTGCTCACCGAGCATAATTTAACTTCTTTTTTTATTTTTGCCATTGCTGACCAAAAAGAGCAAAATGCGTGGGCATTAATGTAATTTACGTAAGTTTATGTGGTACCTCACAAAACTCTCGCGAAATTCGACAATTTATATCGACAGGAAATGGTCCAAAACGCGTTAAAACATGGTTCTACAAAAATAATTTTTTTCAAGGACTTAGAAATATTTCAGGTGATGGACTTAGGCAAATTCCCAAAAATTAGGAAAACTAGGAAAAATGACGTTATTTACTAAGCATGCTGTATATTACGTTATAATCCGTTCAGCATTTCTACAGAAAAAATGACGTTCTTCGTATCTACACTTCATTAACGAATAACATCATTTCATGTGCGGATTTAAATTCTAGAAATAACATCATTGTTCAAGCAAAATACCCCACAATGCTGAAAATAACGTTATTTTATAGCGGAAAATAGTCTTGTGCGATGACGTTATTCTGCAAAGGGAATTCACTTTGCAAAAATGACGTCATTGTGCAAACTTCCTTGAATTTTGGAAAATGACGTTTTTAGAACGGACCTACGTGCATTGCGAAAATAACGTAATTTTTTGCTTCAGCGGACCAAAAGAAAATTACGTTAATGGCCACTACAAAACTAGGAAAAATTACGTTATTTACTAAGCATGCTGTATATTGCAGAAATAACGTTATAATCCGTACAACATTTTTTATGGTAAAAATGACGTTCTTCGTATCTACACTTCATTAACGAATAACGTCATTTGATGTGCAGATTTAAGATCTAGAAATAACGTCATTGTTCAAGCCAAATACCCCACAAATCTGAAAATTACGTTATTTCATAGCGAAAAATAACGTTAAAATAGAGTTTTCTACTGTAATCGGAAAATAACGTTATTGAATAACGTTAAAAAAGGTCCAAAATTGTAGCCTCAGCAATAACGTTATTAATGACGTCATATTATAACGTCATTTTATAACGTCATTTTTAGCGACAGGGATATCTTCCATTGACCTGTTGTGCCTCTCGGTCTCCTGCAATTGCTGCTTGGCAACGCTAGCATCGTTAACAACTTTCGCTACTCCAGCAGTGCCTCCAGTCAAAGCTCCAACAGCACTCAATCCTGCAATATGGGAACAAGAAAATGTAGGAATCCTCCAACTTTCGGAGGAACTGGTAGCACTCATGGCATTATTACTTTTCCCTTGCCGCCGGTAGCTTTGACTGCATTGCGGGCACCCGCAAGAGCTGAAAGAATAACTTTGCGTGCAGTGTTACCGGAAACAATAGAACGAAAAAAAGATGTACTGTTAGCAATACGGTTTAGGCATGTTCGTGGGCCCAGTGATCCTATAACAAAAATGACAAAAGAAAAAAACTATTAAATACGCTGTCTCTAATCTAACAGATCGCGGGCAGTCCATTCGCACACGGCGATCTCTCCTAAAGGTTGGAGCTCGGCTCAGTGCGCCGAGTGGACTGATTGCGACATGTCAGCTCCCGCTCGCTCCGAGCCGCTCGACTCGGGCGCGGCCGGTGGGAGAGACTGGTCGATTTTGGATTTCGGAAGATTTTGCGGCATTGACTTTGGCCAAATCTAAAGCTTCCTGCAAGTTTTTTATACGGTTTTCAAACGAGTTTTTTACATTCCCTCTCTCTTCTTGCTCCAGTGTTACGGCAGATATCAACTCTCTACCGAAATTCAAGTAAACGGGTGTGTAATCGGTACATTCGCTATGCACGGTATTAAATGCGAATGCCATGTCTGGTATGTGGGCGTCCCAAGTTTTTTGAGAACCTGTGATGTACTGTTTAATCATTGTTTTTATAGTACGATTCGCCCTCTCAACTGGATTACATTGCGGCGAGTACGGAGGTGTAAACCTGTGACGTATGTTGGCATTTTCAAGCAATTTTTTGAATTCACGTGACGTAAATTGCCTGCCGTTGTCGGTTGAAATTGTTTTCGGACAACCGAATCTGAGCAAAATTTGCTCTTGCACCCCTTTAACAATTGCCGTCGCCGTTGCTTTTCTAATTGGTCACCATTCGATCCATTTCGTGAAAACATGTTGCGTAAAACCATTATTGGATCGAGGTAATGGTCCCACGAGATCAATCGAAACTGTCTCCCACGGGTCGTCGGGACAAGTAGCTTTTAACTGACCCGCCGGGGCTTGTTGTGCAGTTTTGAATCATTGGCAATTGTTGCAAGATCAGACGTATCCTTTTGCTTCACGAAACATTCCAGGCCAATAGAATTTTTTAGCTAAACGAACAAGAGTTTAACGGTAACGGTAAATGGTGATTTTCTTTTAACACACGGTCTTTTTCGTCTTCTCGAATGCACATTTTCCATTCTTCTCCGCTCTCAATTTCGTTAAAGTCTAAGGTGTGCAGAATTTTTTTAAATAATCTTCCATCTTTAATACAATAATCCGTAAAATTTTCTGGCTTTTCGGTAACTAATTTAAATGTGCGGGCGTACCATTTCTCATTATTACCACTATTGATCAAATTCACATATATAGAGTTACGTGACAGAGCATCTGCAACGTTGTTTTCTGAGCCTTTTCGATATAAAATATCAAAATCATACTGGCTTAATTCTAAGGCCCAACGTGCAAGACGACCTGCTAGACTATCTATACCGTTTAGCCACTTCAAAAGCCTGTTGATCAGTCAGTACAGTAAAACGACACCCATCTAAATAGTCACGAATCTTCCAAATTGCCCATTTAACGGCTAAACATTCAAGTTCAGTTACCGAATAATTTTTTTCTGCTTTGCTTAAAGAACGACTAGCATAAGCAATAACTTTCGTTTTCTCCATCATTTTAAAATAAAATTGTACCTAGACCTTCTAGACTTGCATTAGTTTGCAAGGTGAATGGTAAATTCCAATCCGGATAGGCGAGGATTGGTGCATTCGTCAAACATCTTTTTATTTCTAAAAATGCATGTTGTTGTGCATCTTTCCATTCCCACTGTGCTTTTTTCTTTAAGAGATCTTGTAACGCCGTTGTCATTGTTGCAACGTTCGGTATGAAACACCGATACAAAGAAATCATTCCCAAAAATCTTTTTAGTTCTTTAGGATTATTTATTTATAGGATTATTTATTTGGTACTGGGAGTTTTTGCATAGCGGCGACTTTGTCTGGGTCCGTTCGTACTCCAAATTCATCCACCACGTGACCCAAGTATTTCAATTCTTTACGGGGAAAATTGCATTTTCCCCAATTTGGTTTTAAATTTGCATTCTTTAATTTCTCAAAAACGATCTTTAGCCATTTCATATGCTCTTCGAAAGTTTCGGAAATTGTTATGATATCATCCAGATATACAAATACGTTTTTGGCTATATCTGGAGTGATAATCATGTCCATGAGCCGTTGAAATGTTGCACCTGCAGAATGCAATCTAAATGGCATCGCGTTAAATTCAAACAGTCCCAAGCCGGGTACTGTGAATGCGGTAATCTCTTTCCTTTTCTCCTCCAATGCCACTTGCCAATATCCGATTTTTAAATCGATGGATGACAATATTCGTGCTCCTTGTAAACGATCAAGCATCGAATTCAAAAATGGCAATGGGTATGCATTTTTAGCTGTCACCGAATTTACTTTTCGGAAATCAACGCACTTGCTCTCCGGCCGTCGCGGTCTCGCTAACGCAAGTGTATCTTAAATATACGCGCGTTGCGTACCGTCATATTCGTAACAAAGCTATTTCTCGCGCTTGCCGAGCAATACCTTTGTTACAAAGTGCATACAAGAAAGGCTTTGATCACACCGAAACTGTTCGAGTTTCCAATAGTAAGAAGTACTCAGAGTTCATACAGCCAATGTTTGTGCAGGTGGAAAAAAAAGGTGGATCACTACCTCGTTATAAGGTAGCGAGGAGAGGCACAAAGATGGACTATGTATATTGGGTTGGTCCAAACGAGCTCGTAGATCGTCTTCATTAGTTATTAGACAAGCGATCAGCTGGAAATCCAAGTCATATGAACGAGATTCGGTCCATCATCGAGAAACTTCGCGAAGCAGGGTATATATACTGAGGTGTTCAACGTCAGAACATTCATTGACAAAATGAGTGTTGACGTATTTGGAAGTAATTGAGTAAGGGTGAGGGCGCTCATGGTCCTCCGGGCATTGGATACAAAGTTTCATCCGACGGCCAGTACGATATAGATGAAAAGAGACTTTGCAATGTTGCCAATCCTCAGAGTTCTCAAGACGCCGTCAATTTGCATACATTGCTGTACACAGTAGAATTGGAAATGCAGAAAATGATGTACTACATCTCTCGTCTTAGAAACGATTTCATCAAATTAAAAAACACTGTGGACGCAATATTGAATAGTCAGGATAGCGATATAAAACATACGTTCTGTCTACATTCGTCTGGTCTCCATGATTGCACATCTAGTGATGGCACATCAAAAAAGAGTTGTAGTGGAAGAGCTGCACAAACCTGCACGTAGAAACTATCCACGTCTGAAAAAGGACGTTCGAGGATTGGACGAAACGTGGCAAGCAGATCTAGTGAAGATGATACCTTACTCCAGAGATAACAAAGGTCATCGATACATGCTCACAATCATAGATATATTTTCAAAGTTTGCTTGGGCTGTTCCAATCAAAAGTAAAAATGGGGAGAATGTGGCTAGTGCTATAAAGTCAATATTCAAGGCTGGCCGCATACCGACAGAGTTAAAGAATTTTACAACAAAACTTTTCAAGATCTCATGAGGCGTTACAAGATTAATCTGTACTCAACGTACAGCAATCTCAAGGCCTCCATCTGTGAACGTTTTAACCGCAAACTCAAGAACAATTCAGTTTGCAAGGAACAGCTCCTCGATACCTGAAACAAATAAATGATTAGATATACGTGATTCAAATATTAATAATAACAATAAAATTTGATACTTACCACCACCCTGTAAGGTGGCAGTAATCGCGCACCTTCGTATCCTTACTATTGAAGTTACGATCACAAATGTGACACGTAGTGGCTAGACGAAAAGATTGCTCCTCTACGACTGACAGACTCATAGGCTTTGGATTAGCGTATTTCTGTTCCAAAATTGCTCTAAGAAATTCTAATTCATTAACAAACCACGTTCATGGTGATGGAGCGTCTGCTGCTTCCTGTCGATAGCTCTTGTAGCAGGTAAGAGAATCATCGAAATTACTTTTCACGTAGAAAACTATACTGTATGCTTCGTGTTCTTGGAAAGCCTGCTTGTCACATACTGGTTTTAAGATGGACTCGAAGTCAGCATATATAACCAAGGGTACTCTCTCCTTCCGGCAATGATTCTGGAATTTTAGAATCTTCTCCTTGTCCGTTGGTAGCATGATCTTACACTTGTTAATTTGCATACAGTCGACCACGTGCTTCTTCAACTTTGCCTCTGACCAAAAGTTGTGGAGATATCGATCGCAAATCGATGTTTTTCCATTACGTTTTGACAGCTGAATAGACACCAGATAAGTTTTTAATCTGGACGTAGTGCAACCTTGGTGGTGCTGTAAAGTCGTCGTCGTCGTCTGCTTCCTTTTCATCCTCTTCTTCGTCATCGATCTTGGATATGCAGAAGATTCACATGCTTATCCTTCTTCAGAGAGGTTACATGACAAGGTGAGACAGTGTACGATTTACCTGAAACATATAGAATTAAAATTAGTTAGTTTTACGAATGTATAATATTTATTCTATTTACATTACATACCTTCCTTTTTAAAATGTACAGATTTACTGACACTTCGTCCTGCTTCTCAAACATAGGTATAATTGCTGGCTGTAACGGGAATTCTATCCCTTTGAAATTGAGCTCCTTCTCATAATCCCTATACATCGAGACTCGTTTACCATTTGCTTCAGCAGGATCTAATGCTGACAGAAGAGCCCACTTGAAACACTGCTCATCCTCGTTCTGAACGTTGACGCAAGCCTTTTTCTTCTCGATGATATCAGGTAGCGGAATGTCGGAGCTACCTCTCATCGAGTTCAATTTATTGATGTTGATATTCAACCTCAATATGGAGTGAAGGGACCAGCCTGAACCCCTCTTGAAACTCCTGCATCTCTACGAGGATAGCGCGTTGAACGTTTTCTAGGAACCACTACTTGATATCAGTGGTCTGAAAAATGGAGTCATTCTTTGTATTGAAGTACTTAACTTCAACAGACTTCACATCGATCTTCCGAATGATGTACTCCGCTACCATCTCGGCATTTGCCTTGACAGCATCGTACTCACTCAAAGCAACCTTGATCTTTTCCTCGAAAAGAGGGAGGGCATCGCTCATAAAAGAAGCAATATTTATGTGTCCAAGATTTACGATGACACCTGAGCGTATACGGTTTTTGAAGGCCGAATGAAATCATCCCATGTGACCTTGGGACGCTCCTGCTATAGTGCATTCACTTGGACTCTGCCACCTCTTTTCGCAAGATCAAGGAGTTTACATCGAATCGTGAGCAAGTGCGCCAAAAGAGTTTCGTGCACTTGCTTTTTTGATCTCGATGTAGGTGGGTTTACATTCAAGCTCTCAGTAGCCTTGTAGCTCAAGTCTATCCACCGGGTAATGTCTTCTACATCCACAACTCTAGTGACAGCATAATGTAGTGACTGCGTAAGCCACTTGCTGGTATCCTTGAGATAGATATTAGTTTATCTGATATTTGATTCAAGGAATTAATACTATTACCTTGATGTCCTGGAGATGGTCTTCGTAATAACCTGGAGATCGTCTTGCACATTCCTAACATTTGTTAGTATCAGAAGCGGTTTCGGTGGCTCAAGACGACAATGATTGGTTGAAGCTGCGGTATCGGCGGCTCGAGACACACGTACACGCACACACATATATATATATTATATAGAAGTATAATACGCATATATCTACATATCAAAGTCAATTTATCTTATTATGTTACCATTTTTACTTGTGAGAAAGTCGACGCCTTCTGGCGGTGACGTTTCACAGGCACAACCGCTGGGGGGCGTACGTAAACCCGCAAGAGCGATGCACTTAACATAACCACAATCAGCATGCTCCACTTGTAGTCCAGCGGTATAGGTCTCGGCCTGCCGCCTGGGAAACAGGGGTTCGATTCCCCGAGGGGAACGTTTTTTTTCTCAGCGATTTCTTTCAAGAAATCGATAAATAATATTAAATAATAAATAATTTAATAATTATTAATAAAATAAAAAAATAATTAAAGGTCGATAAGGTAGGAAATACTAAATCTAATAGAGGGAGGGGGCAAAAGGCTATGAGAGTTCTGGATCACTGGAGGGGGTGGAGCAAAAGGATATGAGAGTTCTGGGTCAGTTGAGGGCGGGGGTAGGGGTGGGGGACAAAAAGCTAGGAGAGTTCTGGATCACTTGAGGGAGGGGGAAGGGGGGTAGGGGTGGACGAAATTCCTGGAAGTGACACAGAACTCTCATAGTACACCTACTCTTGCCCAATATTGAATCTGTACATGGAGAGAAACGTTCGAGGAAAAATTACTATACTCCACAGTAGGCGCGGGACAGACTCGAATTATAGTGATAATTGCTACATATTTTGAAAGTTTTAGTAAAAATTACTAGATTGCATAGTAAAAATTATAGATGTAAAAAACGATAAACGATCTTGGAAATTTTAAACAAATTAATTTTTTCTACAATTTATATTAAAATTTTGCTATACAGTATAGTAAAATGTAAAGCTTAGAAATATTATTATATATTCTCACAAGTTTTACAATACAGAATAGTAAAAATTAAGTACCTCTGTAGCAAAAATACAGATGTCAATGGTTACATTTTTAAATTTAGCGCCATTTAATCGTATAAGACAGGACTATAGATGGTGGACAGACATCTGTTCAGTTAGTATGTAAGGATGATTTGAATAATCTTCAACACTGTGAACTTGCGATTGCGTTAATGTGTTGCATAAAATATAATTCTCACGCGTCGATAGAAAATCAGTTAGTGTAGGTGTAGGCAGGCTAAAATTATATTTGTAAGCGAGCAAATTGCCAATCGTAAAGTATAATATACAATAATAAGTACAAAATGTCAAATGTTAAAATCTTCATAGGTTTCAAGTTTGAAAGATCAGAAGGTTTAAATAAAAAGGATATAAGAGAATTCTCTAATTCTCTTTTTCCTAATCAGTTACATGAAAAAGTACTATTCTGGCACAGTAAAAATTACTATTTTTGTATAGTAAATATTCCTATCCGGTATAGTAAAAATTACTAAGCTGTATTGTAAATTTTCGTAGAATATCCCTGCTAGAAATTTGAAACATTTAATAGCCATTTAATAACCATTTCAAAAATGGATATCTAGTAACAAGCCATTTTTATTATAAAGTATTTACTTCAGCATGAAACGCTTTTTAAGATCAGAATGTCACATTTATTGTTTACATTAATGTACAGCATTTTTTGGCTATTAATTAGCTGGAAAAGTTAGATGTAACTTTTTTAAGCAAATCAAATGTCTTAAAAGTGGCTACTAAATTACTTAAATTAATGTGTTTAATTTTTATTTATATTTAATGGCTTTATTACAACTATTTAATACCCATTCAATTTTTTACATAAATAATATACAGGGTGATTCATTTTAATTGCCCCAGGCAAATATCTCGAAAAGTACGGGAGATGGAAAAAAACGGTAAATGTAAAAGTTGTAGGGTTCAGAGGGGGAAATCCAATGGTGACCATGACCATGACCTTGGGGTCAAGTTTCAAGGTCATTTTAAAGTCAAAGTAGTTTTTTTAAATAGGAACACCAACCTTGGACCTCGGAAATTAAGAGAGTGGAAAATTTTACATTCAAACATGATGTTATGTCATGGGGTCCAGTTGACATCTGCAGTCACATCAAGGTCAAATCAAGCTGTCTACACAATTCGTAGGCCAATATCTTGAAAAAAGCAAGGTTGAGAAAAACTTTAAATACCAAATTTGTAGGTTCCTGAGGGTGAAATGCATTAATGACTCCGAGCATGTCCCTGGTTATTTAAGGTTTTGATGGATGTTCATCCAACCATTTAAAGCAAGATTAATGTTCATCCGACCAATGAAGGCAAGATGGTTGCCCAGCCAGCCATTTAAGGCAAGATGGGGGTTCATCCGGCCATTTAAGGCAAGATGGTTGCCCAGCCAGCCATTTAAGGCAAGATGGGCGCTTATGCAGCCTTTTAAAGTGGACGGTAGCTGATGCAGCTAACTAATTAAGGCAACATGGTGTGATCATCCAACTAGTCAAGGGTGAATGATGAAACTTTCCTGTCAGTTGTAGCAGACTGGGCTACGTATTGAAATACATACGCACATTTTAAATTACTCGGTCTAAAGTAAATTTTCGAATGTGCCTCCATTTTGATCAATACACAGCCGTACTCGTCTTTCGAATGCATTTACAGTTTTTCTGAGTACGTTCTCTGGTATGCTTCGACACGCCTGTCTGATCCTTTCTTTGAGGTCTTCTGGTGTCGTAGGAACAGTCGAATAAACAATATTTTTCAAATATCCCCATAGAAAAAAATCTGGCGGCGCCAGATCCGGTGATCTTGGTG
The DNA here is from genome assembly GCA_018906775.1 of Sycophila sp. Sp_5. NCBI lineage: Eukaryota > Metazoa > Arthropoda > Insecta > Hymenoptera > Eurytomidae > Sycophila > Sycophila sp. Sp_5. Next base: position 68,687 of record JACCID010000213.1, read on the forward strand.
GCCAAGCTACAGGCCCACCTCGGCCAATCCAGCGATTTGGGTAATTTAAATTTAAGAATTCTCTCACAATACGGGCGAAATGTGCCGGCGCACCATCCTGTTGTAACCACATCCTTTCAATGATCTCTTCATCTACTTCTTGTAACATAGCAGGTAACTCATTTTGCAGTAAGTGCAAATATGCTTGTTGTGTAACATTTCCGTCAAAGAAGTAAGGGCCTATAATATGGCCATTTAGAATACCACACCAAACTGTTACCTTTCATCGATGTTGATGATCTACATGACGAACCCAATGAGGATTATTTTCAGAATAACATGGTATGGAAGAAGAACATGTGATCAGCCTGTTGACCCAAAGCCCATCTGCAGAATCTCACCCGCAAAACTTTATCTTCATCAGAAAGGGACTGATTAAGTGAGATATGGTAAGGATGATAGTGATTCGCTCGCAAAATTCTACAAACTGTTGCCTGTGATATATCTAACTCTCTATTAATTTGTCGTTGACTGTGATATATCTAACTCTCTATTAATTTGTGCGGATTCATGACTACCATCCCAAGGACTGTTACAATAATAGCTTCGTCATTGTTTAAAGGTTTTTTCCTGCGTTTACGTTTTAGCTCTCCAGCCCTACCTCTTTTTATCAGTCGCAAAATAGTTTTGTGGTCAGGATGACGTCTATTCGGATATCGTTCTGCATACTGTCGAGCTGCTTCTCTTGCATTGTTCCCACAAAAACCATAAACAATAATCATATCGATGATTTCTGTCGGAGGATAGTCTGCCATTTTGATAATAATCACAAATTTTTTCGAGCTTTCTGACTAAATATGAGACAAAAAAAAAGTGAAAGAGATATTGCAGAATAAATGCTCTGGGGATATTATGATTGCCTATTAGATTTGCTAGAGAAAATTATTGATACAGATCAATACCAAGCATCTCTGTCAGTACGTCATAGCATTATTCATACTATCGCGTTAAAAACCAGTATCGACTCATCGCGCGCCACCTCCTTATGCCTCATGGCTCACCGCTTCGCTTGCGGACACCGCGGTCCGGCTACCGCGACATAGTAGTCGCTCCGCGCTCGCTGCGTCGATTAAGATAATTGCCTGATAATTGATGCGACTGCAGAGGTCAACTGGACCCCATGGGTGGCTGGGCAACCATCTTGTCTTAAATGGCCGGATGAACCCCCATCTTGCCTTAAATGGCTGGCTGGGCAACCATCTTGCCTTAAATTGCTGGCTGGGCAACCATCTTGCCTTCATTGGTCGGATGAACATTAATCTTGCTTTAAATGGTTGGATGAACATCCATCAAAACCTTAAATAACCAGGGACATGCTCGGAGTCATTAATGCATTTCACCCTCAGGAACCTACAAAGTTGGTATTTAAAGTTTTTCTCAACCTTGCTTTTTTCAAGATATTGGCCTACGAATTGTATAGACAGCTTGATTTGACCTTGATGCGACTGCAGAGGTCAACTGGACCCCATGACATAACATCATGTTTGAATGTAAAATTTTCCGCTCTTTTAATTTCCGAGGTCAAAGGTTGGTGTTCCTATTTAAAAAAACTACTTTGACTATGAAATGACCTTGAAACTTGACCCCAAGGTTATGGTCAAGGTCACCATTGGATTTCCCCCTTTGAACCCTACAACTTTTACATTACCGTTTTTTTCCATCTCCCGTACTTTTCGAGATATTTGCCTGGGGCAATTAAAATGAATCACCCTGTATATATTGCGTGGTATATATTAAATATATTAGTTTTGATATTTAATTAATTAAGAAAAGCTATATTTTTATTATAAATTTTTTTACTTATAAATTACAAATCTATACAATATGGTTAAATTAACCCTTTAACGCCCAACTTGACCATTTTTCGAACATTTTCAGCGGTGTGTAGCACTATCTTAAAATGGTTCAAGAAATTCTTGACATACAATTTTTAACGTAAAATTTAATGTACTTTCAGAATCCAGAACTAGTATTGTTAAAAAATTTAACAATAAAAAGTTATAAACAATTTTTTGCAAAAAAACGTGAATTGTTTAAAAAAAATTTGATTGGCTCAAATTTTCGAATGGAAAGAGGGTTCGCTCGTACGTGTAACACGTATATATTTGGTCAATAGCATGTATATTATATTGTAAAACAGTTGCAGTACCGAAATTAAAAATGGCGGCCATCCAAACAACCCCTTTTTCACCTAACTTATCAAATAGATTCGTGATTTTTTTTCTCGATCAGGATCGACTTTACAAAAAACAGTTATAGAACAAAAAGTGTTTAGAATTAATCAGAGAACGCGTGTGAATTTTTTCAGAATTTTCGAAGCGACTTTTGGTTTTTTGGATATGGCCATTTTTTGAAAAATTCAAAAATCGCGAGCGCTGCGCGTGGTCGGGGTGCGTACCTTACTATTTTTGCTTCACTTTGGGATAGGGCATGCGGCTTCTATAGGAGTCTATCTTCGTTGGTATCACCACACTTTGAGAATTTTTATAGGTTATAGTATGCAGTTGACGCGGCGGCGCATAGTGCGCTTGTTGCTCGTCGTAAGCGTTCAGGGCATGCGCACCTAATACTCATAGATATTTTAATGCCAAAAATTGACCACTACCAACTTGACTGATATTAAATTTATTTTAAAAATTTTCCATGACCTTTGATTTGGACAAGGATCAAATCAAATGATATTTAACAATTACATTTATTAGTTAACGCATTCTTTTGTTATTAACCCCTTCGTTGGCAGAAGGAAATCCACAAAAAGTGCCCAAACTGGCAGAAAAATTTTTTTCTCTGAAAATTCACACTATGGAATTTTCGGGTACGCTGAATCCGAATCTGTTGTCAAAACCAAGAAATTCAAAATGGCGTCGTCAATATGGCGGACGAAAATGTGAAATTTTGCTCGATTTCAATAAAAATTGGTATTTTGGGATTTTTGTGGTCGCTGATTACGAATTTATTCTCAAAATTGTTAAATACAAAATGGCGACTACAAAATGGCGGACCAAAATATGAGTTTTTACCCAATTTGCGTGAAAATAGATACCTCACGGTTTCTGAGGTTGCTGATTACGTAACTAATTTCAGAATTGTAAAATTCAAAATAGTCGCACACAAAATGGCGGATCGAAATACAAAAATAGAAAATTACAAAACACGGAATGGCGAATTCAAAATAGCGTTCAAAAACAGGAAATTTCACTTCTTGAGTAAAAATTCATATTTTGGTCCGCCATTTTGTAGTCGCCATTTTGTATTTGACAATTTTGAGATTAAATTCGTAATCAGCGACCACAAAAATCCCAAAATACCAATTTTTATTGAAATCGAGCAAAATTTCACATTTTCGTCCGCCATATTGACGCCGCCATGTTGAATTTCTTGATTTTGACAACAGATTCGGATTCAGCGTACCCGAAAACCCCCGAGTGTAGCTCGAATTCTAATTTGGAGCGGGTTATATAGAAAAAAAAATAGTTGACGCGTAAACGCGTCAATGCCAACGAAGGGGTTAAAAGTTACCTAAAGTAGGTTAAATATTATATTTTAATGTACTCATAAAAATAAAAGCTATTAATTGGCAGTTTTTTTTATTCTATTCTGTTTCAATTTGTTACTGTCGAGGCGACTTATAAGCAATTTTCTAGATAAAATATTTGTAGCTCTTTGACCATAATTAAATTACAGAAATAATTGCTATTAAATAGCCACGAAATACTCTCTAATTCTAAACGATTTAAAATACCTATTATTTGGAGTCGACGCTATTTTATATAGGAAGATTTCTAGCAGCAATATGTTAATTTTTACTGTATTTAAAAATTACTATACTTTAAAGTAATTTTTACTAGAATTCAAGTCTGTCCTCGGACTCCTAAAAAGTATAGTAATTTTTAACAACAATTTGTATTTTTTACTTAAACTTTTCTCTCCGTGTACCAAAATGGTAATATCGAGGCCAGTACTGTTCTACTGTGCTGGAAAATTACTGGATGCCAATATTGTCCCAGTACAACATTTTAATTAAATATTTGGTAATTTTATTATTATTGAAAAAATAAATGAAAAATTTTAATACACTGAGAAAAATCCGTCGTCAACTCAAATACCCTCGCAATCAATTTAACTATCATGCAATCAATTTAACCGCCAAGCGGTTGTTTTGACAAAATTATCGTTATTTGAATGGTGACATAGTCAGTTCAACGGCGCTGTTGTTACTTTTACCATAGATTTGTAGTTAACTAGCAGCGACCTCAAATTGTAGTTAAGTTACCGTTATTGGCGTTGATTCAACGTGGTTGCGTTCGAAGGAGTGACCTCTGCCGTCCAAACAATGCTTGTGTGCGTCGACATGATAACGTCGCACCGTGAAAGTTGTCGCGGCGTCGTGCTGCCACTTACCACGCCGCGCCGCCGCGAATTTTTTTTGTGGGAGTGCGAGTCAGTGCATGTATAGCATAGCAGCTAATTAGTCGCAGAGCGAAGAAGAATTTTATATGTAACATGTTTTTCCAATATATTACGGCAAGTTTAATAGTACTTAAGCCTCTAGTAACCCAACAAACACAACTAACGTGCCGTTTACCGACCGAGTCCTATGCTTAAATTCGTATGAATCGGCATGCGTGTCCGCATCGTGCCGTCACATGCCGTCATTTTGTTTGTTGGGTAAGTGTTCAGTTTGGCTTTCAGGCCGAGTAGGAGTTGAAGCTGATCCGTAATAGCCGCTAGAGTTATCCGCTGCTTGAAGTTTTCGCGCAAGTGCACGGCTTCTTCGATGATTACTTTATAAGAAACTAAACAAGCATGTCTGCCAAGCGTCAAATGCGAGCGAAGCGAAAATATATCTATCGATATGCGTTTAATATGTAATATAGGGTCTACATTGTAAACTTAAGTTATCAATTCGGCGAATGCGAAATAATAATAAGTTCTAACATTTTGTAATCAATAAATAAACATTCTATAAATCTACAGCTTTACAAAACCTCTAAATGTACGGATCAGTAACGTTAAGTGTTGAATATAAGAATGAACTGCGAATGATACAGGAAATAAAATTTGTCTTTAAAATACTTTTTGATGTGATTGAATCAATTATAGTTGAGGACGATTTGACCTCATAATTACATTAAAATGAAATTAGTCCTGACATTCTTTCTATTCCAAGTTGCCGTTGTTTTTACAGCAGATTTTGGTTGATTGAATTTAACTACAATCTGTCGTTAAATCAACTACCTTTTTTTCTCAGTGCTATTACTATCATTATATTAGGTAGATGAGCATATGTAATTTCTTAGCAGTATCTTACAAGTGACTTAATAGCACAATGGATAAGCTCCTTGGATAGTAAGCGTAAGCACGAAGTTTCAATTGTCATCAATAAATTTTTTTGTACTATTATTGTATTATTTATTTTTAAATAAAACAATTAATTATTTAATATTCGCCCATCTCTTTTCTTTTTTTTAAATGATTTATTATTTGTATTAACAGCGTCCCGTAATGCTGATGTTCAGCGAGACGCACGAAAAAACAAACTCTGTCATTTATCTACTACTCTATCAGCCGATGCGTTCGCACGTGCAGCTTGATTTTTATACATTTATTTTTTCAAAAAATATTATCCTTTATTTTTACTATTTATTTGAATTTAATTAATGAATAGCTTACTATGCACCAATAAAAATTGCGTTTATAAAAAAAAAAATCTAGAAGATTTGAATCCGATTTAAAAAAATTGTAGTCTATCGCCTTATCCACTCTACTAATATTTGAATTGAAATTATAAATCAGGAAGTCGCATATGCTTATCTACCTACCCACTAATAATTATTGTTTACATACATGCAATATCTATTTATAATTTTTTAAATATTGTCGAATTAGATAACAATTAACTAACATGTAAATGCAAATAAGACATATGCATGAACATATATAAAAAAACAAAATTAGTAAGATCTAGATTTCCAGATACACGTCTTATCTACAATATTTATTTTAAATATATGCAACAATATATACTTTACATGTGCAAATAGCCTTTTTTCACTTTCGATTACAAATTTATTCAATATTAACTGAAACATTATATAATTGGTTTTTTTCAATTGAGTGTGAAAAACTTGACTTTATATATTACTATTCTTCGCGCAAATCATGGCTTTTGAACACTTACAGTAGTAGTGTGCAAAGCATCTTGCTTTGCCCACGGAGTGTGCAAGGCAAGATGCTTTGCACAGGCAGGCAGGAATAGTAATATATAAAGTCAAGTTTTGCACACTCAGTTGAAAAAAATAGGATTCGATACACCTGCTTTGCACACTTGTATCGAAAATAGCTATATATTGTTCAAAAACTTTATATATGTTTATGTTATGAAAACGTATAGTAAAAAAAATATATACCAAGTGTTCAAAAATGAACTAGCACGACCAGTATATCCGTGTTCAGAATAACATTCTAAGCACATTTTCCCTTTTGGCATATTTCGTAATTGTGGCTAATTATCGAGTTATGGTCAATCAAAAACTTCGATAATTAGCCAATCAGCGCTCTAGCATACGCTGGTAGGCGGGTTTTACTCGAGCAGCATGGGCCGCGCGGGGAGAGTCATGCGGGTTTCATCGTCAAATCGTACGCTGATTGGGTAATTATCGTAGATTCTAATCAACAGTAACTCCATAATTATCCCAAATTCTGAAAAATGCCAGAAGTGAAGATGTGCTTAGAATGTTATTCTGAACACGAATATACTAGTCGTGCCAGTTCATTTTTGAACACCTTGTATATAGGGCTCTCAAAATTAATCACTTGCCGGCATAAAAATTTGTTCGCCTCCCCGTAAACAAAATGCTAAAAGCGTATAGAAGTCGGTCGGTAACAGCATGCCGCGTTTGTCGAGCTTCCGTCTCCACCGCTGTAGACGCATATTCCCTCACCACCGAACTCCACGAAAAGAAGCGAGCGAGGGAGGGAAGGCTAGATGCGTCTGGTTCTTATACGCATCCCTGAGGCGGCACTAGTGCACGGCTGAATCGGACGGGCACGGGTACGCTATACCAAAGATTAGAGAGAGATTGCTGGTGGGGTATAGCGAACCCGTGCCCGTCCGATTCAGCCGTGCACTAGCGCCGCCTCACGGACGCGTATAAGAACCAGTCGCATCTAGCCTTCCCTTCCTCGCTCGCTTGTTTTCGTGGGGTTCGGTGGTGAGGGAATATGCGTCTACAGTGGTGGAGGGGAAGCTCGACAAACGCAGCATGCTGTTACCGACCGACTTCTATACGCTTTTAGCATTTTGTTTACGGGGAGGCGAACAAATTTTTATGCCGGCAGGTGATTAATTTTGAGAGCCCTATATATATATTTGTTTAATATATGGTTTAATAACATAAATATATATAAAGTTTCTGAACAATATAAACAATTATATAATGTTTCAGTTAATATTGAATTAATTTGTAATCGAAAATGAAAAAATGCTATTTGCAAATGTAAAGCATACATTGTTGCGTATATTTAAAATAAATATTGTAGATAAGACGTGTATCTGTAAATTTATATTTTACTAATTTTTTTTTATATATGTTCATGCATACGTCTTATTTGCATTTACATGTTAGTTAATTGTTAACTAATTCGACAATATTTAAAAAATTATAAATAGGTATTGCATGAATGTAAACAATAATTATTAGTGGGTAGGTAGATAAGCATATGCGACTTCCTGATTTATAATTTCAATTCAAATATTAGTAGAGTAGATAAGGCGATAGACTACAAAATTTTTAAGTCGAGTTCCAATCTTCCATATTTTTATTTTTTATAAACGGAATGTTTATTGGTGCATAGTAAGCTATTCATTAATTAAATTCAAATAAATAGTAAAAATAAAGAATTATATTATTTGAAAAAAACCGCATAAAACCTGATAGATGATACGGATTTTATAAAATTTGTATATTTTTATAGTATTTTATAAGATCGTTTCCACGGGAAAGAACAGAAATAACAGAAGTCGTGAAATATTTTGTTATTCTCAACAACATTTTATTTTTCCAAAGTTATAAAAATTATAAATTTTAATTATTATAAGGTAAAAATAATGGAGGCTAATCAGTCTGTTTAAAAGTCTCCTCCAGTGCTTTTCGTTTGCATTCCCCTTCCCAAATCAAGAAGCAAGGAGTTATCCACGCCGTGGCGAGCAGAGTTAGGGAACTCGAGCTAGATGCTTTTGGTTCATACGCACATCGCGAGGAGCGCCGTTGTCAAAATCGCCACGCTTTTTCAACACGGCACTGGCAATATCTTCCTAATCTCTGGCTATACCCTACCGGCAATCTCTCCCTAATCTCTGATTGGGCCAGTGGGAGATTCTTTCATAGGACAGTGATCGTCAGTTGTTGGAGACGCATTAATATCTTAAATTACTAATTAATCTTAAATAGCTTTAAATCATTCAAAACACTAGGTGGCGTCTCGTAATTCGTAAGTGTTCAGCAACTGGTTCAGTTAATATGTACGGACGATTGAGTTTCAAAAGTTCAATAATGTATGCGATATTACCGACGGTAGTACAAGAAGTTTAAACTAGTGCGATAGGGTGAGCAAATTAATAATGCGTAATATTTAATAGTAAAAGCGATGATTGTTGTAATAATAAGCCAACATCGTGAGTTGAAAAGTAAAAGTTTAAATACCTATGATAGCGTCCCCGAAGAAAAAAGAAAAAGTTACGGATAAATGTATCTTAAGAATTTTAATTCAAATGAATTTAAATATTGTTTTTTTTTTGCATAGAATATTGACTAATCGTTTTAGTAAAAATTAGAATATGAAGTAGCATATATTCATAAAATATTTAATAAGATTTGATAAAAGCAATTTTTTAATTTTAATTAAAGTAATTTGTAATTTTTACTAAAAATCGAGTAGGTCGCTTCGTTACAATACTTTTTTGTAATTTTTCGTAGAAATCCTTAGAAATATTTTTTTCATTTTTCTCAGTGTAATTATCCGATTTGTGAGCTTGGAGTTGAGTTCGCAGTTCCGTATAAATACACGGAGAAATAAATTGCATTAAAAATTAGTATACTGTCTACTATTCGACGGACTAACTTGCTTTATACGGGTATTCTGATATTTTAATGTGCATTATTAGTATATAATTAGACGATATTTAAGTATACGCTTTAATAAAAAGTGCGATCGTATAAATAAATATTAATATTCAGTATAGTAAAAATTTAAAAGCAAAAAGTGCAATATGTATTTTTAAATTTTAAATTTTTTTTCTAAATTTTAAGATAAAGAATATAAATATACTGCTAAACAGTTTAGTAAATTCTATCATCTCTATATAAAGGTATATCAGCTTATCAAATTTCGTATAAGCTATAGTAAAAAATGAGAAATTCTTGAGTAAATATGTAGATGTCGCCTACAAATATTTACTATGATTGTAGTAACTAAGATGTTGAACATCGCCCTGCGCGAGTGTAGTGTCAGGTGACTAAAAAAAAAAAAAACAAGCAAGCCGCGTCTGATGATCGGTTCATGTCGGTACGAGTACCGGACCACGCCGTGAGGTACATAAAGTAATGCAAAATAAAAAAGTTCATAGTATTGAAAAATTGAAATTCCATGTTAGTTTACAGATGGCGCACTGCAAAATTCGCAACTCGCGCAACCCACAAGTGACCAGTAACGGCTTCGGTTAATATATAAGCCCGACTTAAAACATTGCAGATATCTGTAACATCGATTGCGAATTATGTGTGGTAGCGTGTCATACCATATGTTTATAGCGTTTATGTAATAATAGGTTATTATTAAGAATTTAAATAAGCTTTATTGGTAGCAAGCGAATATGTGTATAAATTAAGAATTGTCACCTGAAATTAGTCCAAATTCGTAAGCTCATAACATAAAAACATCAAAGAATAATTCAAAAAATTATTTTCCTATAGTGATTTATGAAAATTTAGTACAATACTATACTAAAATTTTAGTGCAACTTGAAGCAAAATTTAATGAAATGCCTATCAAAATTACTATATTTCTAGTAATTTTTAATAAAAGTTAAGTTTGTCCGTCAATTAGGAACTAATATACTAATTTTTCATATAATTTTTGTAATTTTTAATGCAATTCGTTTCTCAGTGTAAGTTTCTTTTTGATATTATGCTCGCCCTCATTTATCCAATGGCTTTTCATTCTAATAAATATCCGAATGCTGCTAAAAAGCGATTCATCTATTACTAAAAAAACATTTTTTATTTTCGTGACCATTTTAAGTAGACGGATTTCTAGCAGGGTATAATTCTATAATTTCATTGAACTCACTCATTTGATTGATTTCGTTTAAAAAATTAATTTTTTGAACAATCATAAGAAAGACCATAAAATTATCTTTCTTTTATTTATATATTTTATTTATATATTAAAGTAAACAGTAAAAATTGTTTTTTATTGGTTTTATAATTAATAAACTAAATGTTAAAATTGCACACGGTATAAATCTTAGATTATTTCATAAAGTTTACGCTGAGAAAAAAAGAAATATTAGAAAAATTTGTTCTGTGAATATATAAGAATAATAATTTAATTTGAATAAGTTAACATACCAATGATTTAGCCACATTTTTTTTTTTTTTAGTAAATAAATTATATTTCATATCTATATTGTTAATATAAAAATTTTAATTTAACGATAAGAAAATTAAAAATTCATATCCATATCGTATTTGAATTTTTGTAAATTACATGTGGCTATAAAAAATAATAATGATTAATAAATAATAAAAGCTATATGCTCAGTGCATTTCTGTAGCCATCCCTATTGAAAGGGTCTTATAAAACTCCATAAAATGGTGCAAAAACCGCATAAAACCCCATAATTAATAATTTATCGGGTTTTATAAAATTTCTATATTTTTATAGTATTTTATAAGATTGTTTCCACAGGGATGCTAAATATATTTCTTATCTTTTGAATAAACAATATTATTTATGTGTATTGTCAATATACAAATTTTAAGAGACTGATAATAAAAATAAAAGATCAATACAAAATAAATTTTTTTTTTTATTTTGGAAACGATACGAAGTTCAGAAAAAATAATAAGAAATTTAGATTTACGGAAACTGCGGTCGCGAAAATTCTGATTTCATGAGAGACTGTGATTGGTTCTTCTAAATTCCGTAAGTGGGCAGGAACTGACTAAAGGGGGAAGGCAATCCCCACTGTTAACGTAGAAACAAAGCTATTCGCTATAGAACTCCTCTTTCCAATCGACGAGTAGCGTTGGGCTTCCCGCTTGATAAGTGCAAGAGCAATAGCCGAGGGGCGTGGCCATTTAAGGGAGAATATTGAAAAGGATAAAACAGAGCTTACTTCGACTGGGGAAGCATTGAGAAGTTGTAGCCGAAATGGAAAAGTATACTGATTATTGAACACGCGCATACGTACGCAGACAAATGTTAACAACCTTTCACGCTTATCCTCGCGCATACACATTCATTGATTCACACATAAGGTATACAACCACAATAGATTTAAAAAAAGACAGTAAATGTTTGCATTAGAAGAGCAGAAGAGAGCAAAAAATGATACGGAGGGATGTTCGGACGAAGATAGAGAATATGGACCGAGATAACAGAGAGGGGGAAAAGGAGACAGATGAAGACTGAAGTAGGCGGAGCAAACGGCGAGTCTTAATCGCAATGGATTGCAGAAGTTGAGCAACCAGTTTCACTCTGTTACATGATTTTAAAGTAACCATTTACTCCTCCATAACAATGTCTGATAAGTATAGTGTACATGTGATTATTAAATAAATTTGGACAAAGTGAACCTCGTACAATGGAATTTAAAGAGTTATCCTTAATGAACTTGTGAATATTTAATTATTATTTTTTCATTTGTTTCGGTAAATTAATTATGCATTATAATTTTCAAATAGTTTCAGATAATTTTAATAAGATATTTAACAGAAAAGAAGCAATAAGTTTCTTTGAAGTATCTACACCTTTGAAAAAATCTAATATCATGATTTCGAAAGATTACTGCGTGCAGAAAGAATATTTGTATTTGAACAACGAAGAATCTCAATCCATTCATTCTTCGAGTGATGTAGAGTGTGAAAATAAACAATTACCAATGAATATCTCATCTATGAATTACGTTGACACTTCGAAATTATTGAAAAAAAAATTAAGTAATAATGAAATAACGAAAGCTTATTGTCCGGAAAATAAGGCTCGGAATTTTTTGGGAAAAACGTCATTTTGTATTGATGCGTTGTTAAGTAATGCATCTCGAAATGACGATTTAGGAAGCGAAAACTTGAGAGACAAAGCGAATATCTTATATAATTTAAAAAAAAATGGTATAAGTATAGACAATATAAATTCAGGTGCATATGTTGAAAGTGCCGAAGTGTTTAACGAATCCAGCGATCATAAGACAAGTTCAGAAATTTATTCTTCTCTTGTTGAGCGAGAAAACAGTGATATTATTCATTCGGAAAATTTTAAAAATATGAAAATTTCCAATAAAAAAGAAATATTCGAAGAAGCTTACTCGAAAAAAGCAATGTTCATTAATAAAAAAGTAGAAGGCTTCGGTTCAGACTTTTTTTTGAATAGAACTGTCAGCACCAGTCCGGATAGCAATATAAGCCAAAGTTCAACCAGTAGTCCTCCAATATCACCTGGCTCTGGAGAACCGAAAGAAATATTAACGAGCGACAAAAATTTCATTTCTCAATATTGTGATTTAGGAATTAACAATTTAGAACAAAATCAAAGTTTTACTATAACCTCTGACAGTACGTTAATTCATCCTGAAAATATATATTATAATTCTAGTGGCGGTAGTGCGTTTCATACAATTTCTAAAGAAGGCCAATCTATTGCCCATTTGCAATCTTCTGGTACAAGTCATATTCAGCATCATATTCACCCCTTGCAATTGGAGTGGTTAGCTCGAAGTGGGATGTTTTATCCAAGATTGTCTGCCGATATTGCAGGTATTTTAAAAAATAATTCAAATTTCATATAATTTTAATGTTCTGCGAAGAATAAGCTAAACATTTTTAGATATTAAAGAGCTGTGAGTGTCTCGATAAATTAAAAAATTTACTAGAAAGTATAGTAAAATTAATAATCTGTAGAGTCTGTCCCTACGTTACAAAACAGTGTAGTAATTTTCGCCCTATCGGGCCAAAACCATAACCTTTCTTCCCGTGACCCGATCTAAAAGCTTGCAATTTCAGATTGCACCCCCGCGCCTTTGGTTCGGTTGACAATTTATGTGCGATCTCGGCCTCTTGTTATTTTACCTCCATAATCAGTAGATTTTCACACAAAGAAAAAAGTTTTAATAAAATTACGTATTACTCTTTTTTGTTATTTTTTCATGAAATCTACTATTTCCTTTTCAATAATAACTAAAATTGGACAAGCCTTGAATAATATCAAACAATAGCAAATATATCAAACCAAGTTTCATGGAAATCTATCCAATAGTTCAACAATTTGATTTTCATTAATGATCAAAGTGCATGTAAAATAATGTAAAATATGGCATTAAATAAAATTAAAAATTGTCGATTAAATAAGAATAAAATCTACGTTAAAAAATATTTTATAAATATAATTCTTTATAAACGTAATTTTTAATTTGCACTCCTTGTCTTTGATTTCCAAGATATATTTTGAGAGAAGCCCAAGATCTAACTCTAGAAATAGCTACATAGAGCTGCCCGTGATTAGAAACATCTCTTCTTCGATCTGTAATAATATTAATAAATGTTTGGCCTTGTGATTTATTGATAGTCATTGCAAAAGCTAATTTAATAGGAAATTGCCCGCGTAGAAATCGAAAAGATTGGCAAGATATTGCTAATGTATTGGACATATTGATTGCGCATATATTGCCAATACATTGGAACAACAATATCCAATTTATTGGCAATACTTCGGCAAAGTTACATCCACCAATGCTTTGCCAATATGCTGCCAATATTTAAAAAAAAAATTTTTTTGCTATTGGAACTGTTTTACCAATATATTGGATATACCGATCGCCAATTTTACACATATTATTTATTGATTTATTATTTACATATTTTAAGTAAATACAAAACATCCCGTGTAAAAAAAAATTTTACTTCTATCTGGAATTGAACCCACGCACTTCTGCTTTCTAGGCTAACGTTTAGCCAACTGAGCTATTTGATTGTTTTTATTAAATGACTAAATTCCAAATATAACGAAATTTGGAAGGTTAAGTCAAATAATTCTGTTTTAACCTGAATCTAATTATTTAACGAAAACAATCAAATAGCTCAGTTGGCTAAACGTTAGCCTAGAAAGCAGAAGTGCGTGGGTTCAAATCCAGATAGAAGGAAATTTTTTTTTTACGCGAGATGTTTTGTATTTACTTAAAATATGTAAATAATAAATTAATAAATATAATATGTGTAAAATTAGCGATCAGTATATCCAATATATTGGTGAAACAGTTCGAATAGCTGAATAAATTTTTTTTTTAATTATTGGCAGCATATTGGCAAAGCATTGGCGGATGCAGCTTTGCCGAAGTATTGCCAATAAATTGGATATTGTTGTTCCAATGTATTGGCAATATATGCGCAATCAATATGTCCAATACATTGGTAATGTCTTGCCAATCTTTTCGATTTCTACGCGGGTGTTTTCTTTTAAATGCAAAAGGATATTTATTTTCACAGTACAATGTAGTGCGATGTATAAAAACAATGCCGCCAGCTTTGTCGCAGGTTAAAATTTTACATTTTAGTAAAAGATTAGAAAAGTCTATTATTCTTAATCGCGTGCCATTGCATAAACCTTCACTGACACTTATATTTCTGATAAGCATTACAATACAATGTTTTATTAAAATTAATTTATAAGGACGTAAGCTGAAGGAATTTAATGAGTTTAAATATTCTAGTAAAAGTACTTCGTCTAATTTTCCTTTATTGTAATTATCAGTAGTATCTATAGCCGTGTGTCTACGTTCAGTTGATGTATCTAATAAATTCGTTACTTGTTTATTAATTTCATCGACATCAAATCGTTTTTCTTGAATTAATGTACTGAATACTGAGCAATGTTACCATTTCCATTAAGAATACAATGTTCAGGTAAATCAATGTTGTCATTTATATCATTTACTGTTCCGTTACCAATTTCTAATAAATATTTAGCAAAATTTATTTCATTTGGCCTTACTCTCATATTTGTGGTAAGAGTAAACTTGGTAAAATTATATAATTCACTTCTTTTAATGCAAATATTTATGGTTTCATATCTGGTTCCATTAATTTTAATTGGAAGAAGTTGTTGAAAATCTCCTCCTAGAATCATGATTTTTCCTCCAAAAGGTAAATCATTATTCATAATTTGTTGCAATGTTCAATTTGAAATTTCCAAATCATATCTTGGAGCCATCGGAGTTTCATCCCAATTGAAAACATCAGTAATTTTTCAAAACAGGCCTTCTTTAGACTGCGCTTTAATACTTGATGATGAATCATGATACATTGGAACTGGCAAGCCAAATGTTTTGTGAACTGTTTTTCCAAATGGAAGTAATGTTGCAGCGATATCAGTGAATGCCATTGTACATACTTTCTTTATTGATAATAAATTGCACAAAGTAGTGTAAATAAGAGTTTTTTTCCGATCTGCCTGGACCATCAATATATACACGGAGAGAAATTTTGGTGGAAAATTTACAAGGTTTATGGGAAAATTTACAAGAGTACTATTGTAATTTCCTCACAGACTGACAACCTTAAAAATTTTATAATACACTATTGTAATTTTGCCATCTTTGCCGACTACGAATTTTTACAATACTACCTTATAATATTTACAATAGTAGCTTGTAATTTTTACAATAATACCTTGCAATTTTTCTAACAGAACCTCTGAAATATTATTAAGTGACCGTTTAAAATTTACTGTATATAAATAATTATAATAATAAGATAAAATGTAATTTATTCAGTTTTTTTGTTTTATTCTTAGTTTCATCCTAAGGTATTACTTGAAATTTAATATCCTAGTGAATTACTTTTTCTTAAATAGCCAGAGACTTATAACTACGCATTCAATCGCTTATAAACACATTTAACGAACGCATATCGAAAAACTTATCTAACCCTACCTAACGCAACATATACTTGGACGCACGCTATTATACATATACGATATTGACTAAACAAGTCGCACTTATATACTTAGTGTGCTGAATTTATGCACTTGCGAGAAAAAGAAATATCGCAAAATTCTCAATACGTAACGGACTAAGGAAAGTATAATAATTGCTGATGTATTATACAAGATGTATTTAAATAATTATTATTTAAAAATAATGTAAAATTGTTTAGTTTTATAAATAAATAAAAATGTGTTGAAGATGTAGATGAACCAAGTAAAAATCTCCCTCTAGTGAGTAAAAGAGGTACTATTCGTGACGAGAAATCCCGCGCCGGCTCGGGGGGCCACGCGTTCTCACATTGCGCATGCGTAAAACGACCATATATTAAAAATTCCTAGGTATGGTCATAATAATTCATATCTTTATAGTAACATTTGTTAGATCCCTGACAAAAGTTACTAGGCCACTGACAAAAATTGCTAGGCCCCTGATAAAAATTACAATAGCACCTAGTAAAAATGTATAGGGCACCTTCCAATTTTTCACAGATCGCTAATTTTACTATGCAGCATTGTAATTTTTTGTAGGGCACCTAAGAATTTTTCTAAGTGGAAATATTAATATTATTATGGTAACTGTAAAAATTTATTAGGATTATTGTAAAAATGTCGACTTGGGTAGTCTGTGAGGAAATTACAACAGCAGTCTAGTAAAATTTACTAGAAACATTGCTAAGTTTACTACAAAATTTCTCTCAGTGTATGCAATTACATCTACCTTGATCATTAATCATCGTGGTTAATTAATCTGCTTTCATAAGATTTACCGTTTATTACAGTGGCAGCATCGTGACCTTTATAGATATATTTATACAGATACTTTACAGATTTAATACTTGTGATTGTAAATACTTCAACGTTTATATGACAATTGAATTTCTGTAATAAAGTTGGACACTATGGTACAACCCATCTATTGTAAAAAATATTAATTAAAGTAATTAATTAAAATATATTATTTTAAATTAATTTAAAAAATTTCTGAAGTATAATTACAATAAAATACAAAAATGAATTCTCTCAAATGAAAAGCACGTGCACATTGTTCATAAAATAGAGGTTAATTGCACATATTAAAGATTAAAGATAATTAAAAGTTAAACGCGAATTTGTATTTAGTTTACATTGATTGATATTGATATGTACGTTAAATTACAAATTCACTATGTAATGCAACTTATGCAACTTGAAATATAAAAATATATACAAGGGATAAGGAATAAAGATTGCAGTGAGATCAAGAAACACGGAATACATGTAGTCATTAAATACCAAACAATCACCTTCACGTATCTGACCACCATCTTGGCGACCAATCAGAATTACGTATTAAAGGCTTCACAACAAATGCTTCACAACAAAGGACATCACTTTTTTAAGAGAAGATTATTGTATATTATACTTTACTATTGGCAATTTGCTCGCTTACAAATGTAATTTTGGCCTGCCTACACCTATACTAACTGAATTTTTATCGACGCGTGAGAATTATATTTTATGCAACACATTAACGCTATCGCAAGTTCACAGTGTTGAAGATTATTCAAATCGTCCTTATATACTAACTGAACAGATGTCTGTCCATTTGCGAGTTGTACAACGGGGGTAGACGCCATCTATAGTCCTATCTTATACGATTAAATGACGCTAAATTTAAAAATGTAACCTTAAAACATTACAGTGAAAAGAAAGTGTAGTCGCGACCATTGTAGACTCGCCGCGGATTTTCTCTACAGAGTTACTTAATTTTTACTATTCTGTATTGTAAAACTTGTGAGAACATATAATAATATTTCTAAGCTTTACATCTATAATTTTTACAGCATTTTTAGTATTCTTTAATATCGTCTGTGTTAAAACTTTCAAAATATGTAACAATTATCATTATAATTCGAGTCTGTCCCGCGCCTACTGTGGAGTATAGGTCATTTTTCCTCGAACTTTTCTCTCCGTGTATTTACGCTAAATGTGAGGTTCTTATTTAAAAAAGCGTTTCATCAATACATATTGCGTTGTAAATTTAATTTTATAAATGATTTTACGAAAAAAAAAATTAGTTATAAATTTACACCGAAAAATAAATACTTCTACTTTTTACACAGTAGATTTAACTGTAAAAAACAAAGTTAATTTAACTTTCTGAGTTTACAGTAGAATCTGGTTTACAGAACTGCCAAATACATTGTAAAAAATCCCAAATGAAAATTATAATAGCGTTAGCGATTTTACGCTAGTGCTAGTAATTTTACGCTGTGAATTACAAAGATAAGTGACGTAAAAATACAATGTGCTAGTATTTTTACGTTGACTGTAGCGATTTTACTAGTATAATGACGGCAAAATTTACGTCTTTGCTAGTAAATTTACGTTCTAACAAGTAATAGTACAAGTACGATTGCAGTTTTAATACCACAAAAAATCCCTTCGAACGGCTCTACTGCCTGGGCAACAAAAACTTCGATTCGGGAATTCCTCACGTGTAGACGTCGAGAGTCCAGACGTTAAGAGTCACATCTTAAGTTAATGTTTACTAAATTAGATTATTTAAAAATTGAAAATTATGTGCAGGCTATTTATTATTTTATTAATTACTATTTAAAATATTCAACAACGATGTTGAATTTAATCAGACTATATTTTAATAAAAGTTTGGTTAGAAAATATTTGTTTTTCATTCTTACCCTCTTATGTACATAGGAATTTTTAGTATTTTTTATAGTAAAAATTTTCATAAGTTGAGTATATCCCTCTTTTCCTAAGGAACATAGTTATTTGTACTATAACATTTCTCTCCGTGTACCTATACAATAGGCTGGCACATAAAAACTTACATAACTAAACCTTAAAACTAGAATTAACTATAAGATTTACACTTTTTTCATTATAAATTTTTTTTTTTTTTTTTGAGACAAAGTTAATCCATTAGATTAAATTCATATATTCCATAACAATAAAATCCTTTATTTTATTTTTAATAAATATTTTGCTCGCTTCTTGACATTTTAACTCATTCGGCAATGAATTAAATATCTTAATCGCTACGATATAACTATTTTTATTCCCGCGTAGAAATCGAAAAGATTGGCAAGATATTGCCAATGTATTGGACATATTGATTGCGCATATATTGCCAATACATTGGAACAACAATATCCAATTTATTGGCAATACTTCGGCAAATCTAAATCCGCCAATGCTTTGCCAATATGCTGCCAATATTAAAAAAAAAAATTATTTAGCTGTTGGAACTGTTTCACCAATATATTGGATATACTGATCGCTAATTTTACACATATTATATTTATTGATTTATTATTTACATATTTTAAGTAAATACAAAACATCTCGCGTAAAAAAAAAAATTTCCTTCTATCTGGATTTGAACCCACGCACTTCTGCTTTCTAGGCTAACGTTTAACCAACTGAGCTATTTGATTGTTTTTGTTAAATAGTTAGATTCAGGTTAAAACATTAGAATTATTAGAGCTAACCTTCCAAATTTCGTTATATTTGGAATTTAGTCGTTTAATAACAGTATATTATGACACTGGTGCGGACGATGATTATCTAAGTCGTGCGATGTTTTGCGCCCGAGCGAAGCGAGGGTGAAAAGTCGCACAACTTAAATAATCACTTCCGCACTAGTCTCATACGATATTTTATAGCACGAGAGCCGAAATTTGGTATTAAAGTAGCCATTTTGAGGTTAGAGTGCTATAAAAACAATTAAATAGCTCAGTCGGCTAAACGTTAGCTTAGAAATCAGAAGTGCGTGGGTTCGAATCCAGACAAAAGTAAAAATTTTTTCTTTTATGAATTTTTTTTTTTATGCGGGCATAATCAAGAGAAAAAAAAGTACGGGAAAATGTCTAGGTAAAGGTCAAGCGATGTTTCGCCAATATATTGGCAATCGTAATATCCAATATATTGCCCATACATTGTCCATTGTTTCGATTTTTACGCGGGTAATTATAAAATAAAGTTATTTTTATATGCAAATTGATTTAGTTTTTAGCACCAAGGCGGAAAAAGTTAAAAATGCTTGAGGAAATATGCAGCATTTACTTTTCTATGGAAAGCAGATTCTATACTTTCTTGTAAAAAAAATTCTGCTTTTTCATAAAATATGTCATAACTTGAGAATTTTTTAAATTAAACAACAATACAAAATAAATAATTTTATTATTTATTTATTTTTATCAAAAAGTATTTTTCTTTAATTTAATAACTTTTTATTTTTATTTAGATAGAATAACTCGGTTATTAGAAGGAGAACCCGATTTTTCAAAAAGGAAATTCTACTTTTCTGTACAGTAATTTTAACTTTATTAATGGTATATAATATTATAATTTAACGTTGTTCTTGCTCTAAGAAAAGTTAATTTTACTGATTTTGTAAAGCAATTTTTACTTTTTCCTAGTTAAGCAGATCTTGCTATTGCGAAAAAGTAAGAACTAGATTTTTTTTCGTTGCATATAAAATATCTACTTCTAGGTTATGTTCGCTCCCATTTTTCTTCCCTCAACCATGGATATTTTTTAATAATGATTAGAAATTAGTATTTATACAATACCTTTTCATTCTAATAAATGTACGAATACTGTGAAAAAAAGCTTTTCATCATCCACTAAAAACAAACCATTTGAGCAGCCATTTCTTAGTAATCATTGCAACTAGACGAATTTCTAGCAGGGACATTACGATACGATTCCCACAAGGTTTTCACGACTACACTGAGAAAAAATATTGTAAATTTTATTATACCGCGGAGTAAAAATTACGATATTGCGTACGGAACCGAACCACAAACTGTCAGAATAGGAAATTTTTCGAGCCATTCGCAAATCGCCAATTTTACCGTACTACACTGATAGAAAAGAATATTTGAGTCAAAGCTTCAGTGTCTTAACAGTTAAGTCACGAATTAAAATCATTAAAAATGCATGGATATTACTAATAAATAAATAAAAATGAATAGTACTCTTGAAGTTTTCGTGGCTACGCAAACATTAATGATATTTATAATACTTTGTTTACGTTTGTAATTGTTCATTACAAAAACATAATAAAGTGAGGTTAGGTAAGTTAAACGGTTAAAAAAGTACTATAAATGATGAAAAATTCATAAAAGTTTAATAAACTCCACTAACTTTTAATATTTAACTAAATTAAATTTACATATTGTAATTGATTAGCTATAACATCATCGTATTTTTAATAATTTTAATTCGTGACTTAACTGTTAAGACACGGAAGCTTTGACTCAAATATTTATTTCTATCAGCGTCGATTGTACAGTTTTCAATTTATTTTACTTTTTATTGAATACGACCTTCAATGTTTACAAGACTTTTTTGGACTTTATACTTCTCTTTTTTTTACTTATTCAGAATAAAATTTATAATTGAAAAATGTTTATTTTTCCGCTGCAGGTTTATTAATTTGCACAAAATTTGTAATTACTAATTATCAATAAAATTTATTCTTAATATTTATTAGAGATTCTTTTTTAATTTTATTCTTAAATGATGTAGAATTCTACGCTTTAAACCTAACGTAGTGTACATACATATTCCTATATTAATTCGCAATTAAATTTATAATGCATTTAAAAATCAACTCACATTTAACCATTAAACAGCCAAAACGCCACTACCGGTACATTGCTCTTCGACGGACAATAACTATGTCAGGACTAGAAAAAATGGAATGAATTGAATAAAATTCTAAAAAAAATTATTCATTATTCCAAAATGCAGTTTAAACAAAAAAGGACGTGATTCTTCGTCCCTATTTTTAGGCTTGACCGTTACACAAAGTGCCGCATATTCTCACGAGAGCAAAAAGGGATGTATGTAAGATTCCATTTTGTTCCACAAATATCTCCTTTGTATTTTAATCGATTGAGCTGAAAATTTAGCTGAATGTTCGTCATCATCCCAAAACGTACTAAGGTTTTTGATCCGTTCCACGCAAATGTGCGATTGCAGTTGTACATTATATAAAAATAATAAAATCATAAAATAATTTTTTTGCAATAACTTGAGAAATATTGCCTTTGATAGAAAATTACAGTTTCCAGCTTGTAAAGCTACTAAAAATACAAACTTTTTAATCATAAATTTTTTTTCTACCGTAACATTTAAAAAAACTACAGTGGATTTTCGCTTCCAAAAACGACGTTTTTCAATAAATTCAATAAAAAACATCGTTTGCTTCGAAACATTTTTTAATGTCATTTTACAATAAAACTTTAAATGTAAAAGTTATACATCTCAAAAAGATACAACTTTTTCACTTGTAACATTTTTTTCTGCAATGACGTTAATAAAGTTGCTACTGATTATGGCTTAAAAATCTATTGGCAATAAAAAAATTAGCGGATAACTAAGTTCTCACGTAAAATTTATAGTTCAGAGATTAGATTCATGGAGAATGGTGTAAATGATTTATCTACCTATCTGGAGAATAGCTAAATCAAGTTAACGCATACTTTCACTATAGTCTTAACACCCTAATAAACTCCCACCCACACTTTTCACTTCTTCTATCAACTGCAACAGCGTCAATGAAGATGTAAGGATGTAACAAAAAGATTCAATACATAAACAGCTTCCTCATCTTTGCAAGATAGAAATACATCAACAGCACAGCAATTGCAGTAGAGTACCCGCAGTGGTCCGTTTTACTTCCACAGCATTCAATTCTTTATATATGACTCTTATTAGGTTTCTGTGACATACGCGAAAGCACCTAGAGGAAAATATACTAGCATCATAACCTGGAGAGACGCTAAAGTATATACACTGAGAAAAATGTCAAAGTAAAATTTAATACATAAGTAGGAAAAATTACTATACAAAATAGTAACGGTATGATATACTTGCCGTAGGAGATATTTTAAGGGGATGCCTAACTTAATTTTCGTGCTCTACTATACCGACGATTCTCTATATTCTCTGCTATAGCATCTAATGTAAATTTGATTTTTCAAATAATTTTGAAACGGCTTGCTTAATGGCAGTTCTGTTTGCATCAAAATATTATTTATAATTCATAGAATGTGCGTAGACTTCATTTTTGGCTGATTTCATTTCCTATTGCTGAAAATACTGACTTATTTTTCAATTGGAATTGAAATCAGCCAAAAAAAGAAGTTTACGCACATTCTACGAATTGTAAATAATATTTTGATGCAAACAGAACTGCCATTAAGCAAGACGTTTCAAAATTATTTGAAAAATCAAATTTGCCTTAGAGGTTAGCAAAGAACATAGAGAATCGTCGGTATAGTAGAGCACGAAAATTAAGTTAGGCATCCCCTTAACATATTTATAAGAAATTTTAATATATTTAATATTAATTATTAATATACACCAAGTTAAAAATTACTATTCTCGATAGTAATTTAAGTTCTCAATAATGATTACTACACATTAAGCAAATTTTACTTTTAAAAATAGTAAAAAATATTGCTTCTGTAAGTTGGCAGCATTGCTTTCACACGTTAGGTTATGTCACCCTATCTCCCTCTCCGTCTATCTTCGCTTAGAAACTACGACACGTGTTTTTACAAAATTATACTTATGATGCGCATGCTTTCTAAAAAAATAGTGAATTTACGTGACACGACGGTTAGATGCTTAAACGTTTAACCCTTTAAATGTTTCTTAAAAAAAAAAATATCATTTTATCAATTTATTTTATTTTATTAATATTTTTATACAGTCGTAATTATTTTATGTCGCACTCGCTAGTCACTTTAAGTATATTTCCATAGCCGGATGATATAAAAATCTACACCTAGGTGGCGACGCGATTTTGCTAACACGCAAGTGGATAGAATCATGGAGCATAGATATATAAGGACGAATTTTACAATGCATTACCAGCGACACGTGCGAGCGTATATCAATAGGTTAGGTTAGCGTATACAATTAAGTTATCGAATGGCGAGACTACTGTACTGTCTTTATTGTAAATACGAATTCATAATTAAATGTTAGATGTTTGCAGGACACATTTAAAGACTACAGCTGCTCAAAAAAGTACAGACAAAAATGACTGAGACAACCGAATGAATAAAAATGTTCTTTTTTTATGCTTTATATCATCGAATTTCTTGATTAAAAAACATTAAACATTATTATTTAAAAAGTTAAAATTTACTATTTAAACATAGTAAAAATTGCTATTTGAAAATATTAAAAATTACTATTTAAATAGTAGTTTTTAAATGTACAAAATTTAATATATAAAATAGTAATTTTTAATATCTGGTAAGTATGTCACGCCGTTACTATATTATATCGTAATTTTTCCTACTTATGTATTAAATTTTACTACGACTTTTTTCTCAGTGTAGAAACATAAGGAACATACAGTTGTAGAAGTGAAGGAGTTATGTTGGCTCATAATAAATGTAAAGAAGAGGAGAACTTACAGAAGTTGAAGAGACATATTCAGGAGTTTAGAGAGATTAAACGTCTTTCAAATTGCTTTTTCAACATAAAAAATATCTGGGGAGCAAGTATCTTCATCAAGCGTTGACCTCTTCACGCACATAGATACTAGCGCTCATGGCAGCGCGCGAAGACGGACCAATTCTAATACTTTAAATTTCTAGCAGGGGAGCCTTGTTTCATTGAAATCCAAAAATGACTCATAAGTTCATAAGACAAACTTTTAGTATCGTTTTAGAAAGACTTCTTTCTTTAATATTACAAAGCGTCCTATAGAAAGAAACAAAAAGTGACCGACAGAATTTTTACAGGAATTATCATAAGTGGAAAATATAATTTTTGTACACTGAGAAAAATGCTTTAGCACAATGAAAAGGGAGACCTACTTGACCTTTTCTTTAGTTTTAAGAAAAATTAATATAAATATTTTAAATTTTGTTATTTCGTTTAAAAATATTAGAAACCCTTCGTCAAATTTTACTAATAAGCTTAGTAAAAATTGTACAATATAAAATTTCCATAATGCTTTTTGAAATTTTACTAAAAATTTTAGTATAATATACACACAATTTTAAGAAAACTTATTATTTATAAAAATATAGTAGACATTTTCAATTATTGTAGAAATTTTAATATATGATTTAGTAAAATTACAAAGAATTTAATAAAAATTTATATTTACTCAGTAAATATTACAAAAAAACATGAGTAAATTTTATAAATCGGCATGTAAATACGTATCGCTACATAACCCATACAGTGATTGTCAGTTGTTGGAGACGCACCGCAGTCTTAGATAACTTATTACATTAAATCATTCAAAACACTAGGTGGCGTCTCGATTAATAATGTATGCGATATTACCGATGGTAATATTATAAGAAGTTTAAACTAGTGCGATAGGGCGAGCGAATTAATAATACGTGTAATATTTAATAGTAAGAGCGATGATTGTTATAATAATAAACCAAAATCGTGAGTTAAAAAGTAAAACTTTACAATAGCTGTGATAGCGTCCCCAAAGAAAAAAGAAAAATTTAAAGATAAATGTGTTTCTTTTGAATTTTAATTCAAATCAATTTAAATATTATTTTTTTGCATAAAAAATTTACTAATCGTTTTAGTAATAATTCGAATATAAAGTAGCATATATTGCTAGTATATTTAAGAAGATTTGATAAAAGCAATTTTTTAATTTTAACTAAAGTAATTTGTAATTTTTATTAAAAATCGAGTAGGTCGCTTCGTTACAATACTTTTTTGTAATTTTTCGTAGAAATTGTTAGAAATTTTATTTTTCATTTTTCTCAGTGTAAAGAATATATTTATGTTGAAGCGGTTCGCCATTGACTGCTCTCTATTATTTATTTACATAGTTTTTGTAATTGCAGTTTTTTATGCCTGCATAAATAAACGCGTGATTCATAATTAATATCTAAATAAAAAAATTTAGGTATTAAGTTTTGTACATTATAAAATTAAATGAAATATTATTTTAGAGATTATAAGTGCTCATGTTGATACAACACGTATATGTATGTGCCTGTGAAAGCTAAGTGTGTGTGGCTTTTAGTTTTGGAGCAGACGCATTGTAAGTTAGAGGTTAATCGTACAGTTATGACCATGAGTGGCAGAAAACGCATAAAAAAATATAGAGCCAAGAAAAAGGCAAGAGCAATGGAAAATAAAATTCTACAAGCTCAAAAATTATTTGATATTTCAGCAGAAAGTGATAATGATTTTCAAGTTAGTTCAAGTGATGTAGGGAGTGGCATGGTAAGTGTAGTAGAGTTTGAAGAAAATGAGTCTATTGAAATGCTGACAGATTGTATAGAAAATATCCATAATGATCTCACATACTTTGGAGTTTTGGAAAAAGATCAAATTAGAAATTGGGTTGTACGTAATAAGACACCTCATGTACATGTTGATAAATTATTAAAGATTTTAAAGCCAAAGATTCTACCCAGTTTACCCACATGTACAAAAACTCTTCTTCAAAATAATGTTCAGTGCAATAAGGAAAGTATGCTTGTGAGTAATGGTTCAAGTGTCGTATTCTGCTATTTTGGAATTATAGATAATTTAAATAAGATTATTAATCCAAAGTATCACGAAACAAACGTTATAGAGTTTATCATTAATATTGATGGTGTTTCTCCATTCATATCAAGTACAGTTACTATGTGGCCAACTTTATGTAAAGTGTATACCAAAGAAGATTATAATAATAATAATTATATGCTACAATGTTATTTAGATACACGTGGATAAGCACTTAAAAAGTTAAAACTTCTTGAGACAGAAAAAGACGCCTTTACAGGTTCTGATGTGGATTTGGAAAACGTTAAAGTGAAATTGAGAAAGCTGTTAAACGACAACAATTACATAAAGAAATAGCTGCATTAAAAAACAAATATACTTCAAAAGTGAAAACACAGACAGATCCTCAATTACCTCTGAACAATAGTAAATTGGTAATTTGTGGAATTCAGTCAAGTTAAAAAAAAAAAGGGATACAGGGAATATATTAGCAACAGTAATAAATCAACAAATGCATCTGCCAACCATTTTCGGTATTTATCTATATATTTATGCCGGTAATATGGGTGTAAATAAAACTTAATTTTTTTTTATACAGAAACAGTAAGGATAAAGGATAAAATAAGCGATTTAAAAATAATTGAAACAGGAGTTCTACAAGGAACGATTTTAGGACCTTTATTTTTTATTGTATATGTAAATGATCTATTATTAAATATGCAAAAAGATACAATTATATCTTATGCAGATGACACTGTTATCATCACTGACGACGAAACGTGGTCTCTAGCACAAGATAAAATGAATAAATATTTAGATAAAGTAGCTAATTGGTTAATGTTTAACAAGTTATCTTTGAATACAAAAAAAACAGCATATATGACATTAGGTAATTATAAAAATAGTGTTCCAACTGAAATGAATATAATAATAAAAAATCAGAAATTACACGGAGAGAAAAAACCTAGTAAAAATTGCTATTTTATATAGGAAAAGAATGACAGTCTTGTACTGTATTAAAAATTATTATGAAACATAGTAATTTTTATAAATAGCAATAACTGCTAAAAAAAATAGTAATTTTTGTTAAATATGTAATAATTTTTAGAATTTTTAATAAGAAATATTGAAATTATGGCATAACATTTTTTGGAATATATCTAATGTAATTTTTAATATTCAAAGTAATAATTTTTAGTATTGAAAGTACTAATTTTTAGTATTAAAAGTAGTAATTTTTAATATTTAAGAAAGTAATTTTTAGAACGTAGAATTTGCAAATTTTGCAAAATATTTTTTTTTGTCACTGAAATTATTCTCATCTTGACTTGGAGACTCTTGTATATATTACTTATTCGAATTAACTTAACACTCAAACACTTTTCTATCGCTAAACAGTATTGCTTAAATTTAACGCATTCGCTTCAATTACAAATATACGCATGACCTATTATTAGACCTAACCTAACATACATAAATCTACTTCTACGTTTTCGCACGTAATGTACCATGACAGAAACTTATTTTTCTTATATACTAACCAATATGGCTTCCAACCACTTGCGGGTGACGATTTTTTCTCCGCGCCACCTAGGTATAGCATTTTAAGTATTTTATTTGAATCTTAGAACTTGTGGCGAAATATTAAAAGCTGATAAGCAATAAAATCGATTGAAAAAGTAAAAAGTAGAGTTTATTTCAATTTTGCATTTTTATTATTTCTTTTATTATTAAATTACATCCAATTTTTACGTATGCGTGATCCAGGCGCACCCGACGCGAGCTCAGGCACGACCGGCTCGAGCTCAGACGCATGCGCATACGCTTCCGACCACAAGCTTTACTATAGAAAATAGTAATTTTTGTAACAAAAGTTATCAAACGTTGTCAATATTCATAGTAAAATTTACTACTTTTTGTTCGTAAAATTTAATACGATTTCTGGTACAATTTATTATTGTAACTTTTACTATAAAAAATAGCAATTTTTGTAACAAAATTTATTAAATTTTATAATATTAATAGTAAATTTTAGCATTTTAATAACAAAATTTACTATATCAATATCAAAATTCCTCATTATTCAAGACTGTCACTTCTTTCCTATGAGAAAATAGTAATTTTTATTAAGATTTTTCTCTCCGTGTAGAAAGAGTATAAATAAAGTTATAAAGTTAAATAAAGTTATAAATATTTGGGAGTAGTGTTTGACTTTAATATGTAATGGGACAAAGACATAGAGTATATAAAAAGAACAAAGTACTTACCCGCGTAAAAATCGAAACAATGGGCAATGTATGGGCAATATATTGGCGAAACATTGGTTATAAATTTTCCAATATATCGAGGAACGTTCGGCAAATGCATAATATCCAATATAATTCCCATACCTTGCCAATAGTTCATATTGTAATTATTTATTTTTACGTTGGCAAAGTTTATATATCGCTTGACCTTTAGCTAGACATTTCCCGTACTTTTTTTCTCTTGATTATGCCCGCATAAAAAAAAATTTCATAAAAGAAAAAATGTTTACTTCTGTCTGGATTCGAACCCACGTACTTCTGCTTTCTAGGTTAACATTTAGCCGACTGAGCTATTTAATTGTTTTTATTAAACGACTAAATTCCAAATATAACGAAATTTGGAAGGTTAGCTCTAATAATTCTAATGTTTTAACCTGAATCTAACTATTTAACAAAAACAATCAAATAGCTCAGTCGGCTAAACGTTAGCCTAGAAAGCAGAAGTGCGTGGGTTCGAATCCAGACTAAAGTAAAAATTTTTTCTTTTATGAAATTTTTTTTTTATGCGGGCATAATCAAGAGAAAAAAAGTACGGGAAAATGTCTAGCTAATAAAGGTCAAGCGATATATAAACTTTGCCAACGTAAAAATAAATAATTACAATATGAACTATTGGTAAGGTATGGGAATTATATTGGATATTGTGCATTTGCCGAACATTCCTCGATATATTGGGAAATTTATAACCAATGTTTCGCCAATATATTGGCAATCGCAATATCCAATATATTGCCCATACATTGCCCATTGTTTCGATTTTTACGCGGGTTACAAAAAATGTATAAAACATGGTATGTCCATTTTTTATTAAAATAAATTTTAGAAATAATTTACAAACTATTTCACATGGGATTTACAAAAAACGACTTTATAATATTTTTCTCTCTACTTTAATTTGCTATCATGTTTTTTATGTTACGATCAACACAACTGGAGAAATTTGAATTGAAAAAAATAACTTATCGAAAAAATATTTGGGCAATTATTAGAGGGTACTTATTATACATCTCAATTGATTGAAAATGAATAGCTATGTAGAATCAGCTAGCTTAATTGTTTAAATTTATAAAAAATTGACCTTACGTAATTAAATTATAACAAATGTATTTATTATAATTCAATGTATGTGATTAAAATGATTATAGTTAGAATAGAGAAATTTGGGTAACTGCAGGTAAAGCCGATACAGTAAACGATGACAGATGTCAGCAAATAGCAGAGGCGGCTTTATGGAGTGGACATATCGCTATTCGAGCTTGTATTTGTAATATCCTTAAATAGAAGGGAAGTCACGCAGGGAACATGTGGGTCCTTTATTATGATAATTTAATTTATTTGGGGTGCCATTAGTCGTTTAACGTAGAAATTGCTGTACCATAAAATAATTTTAATCAACACTGCGGTAAATAGCGTCTAATAGAAGTAATCGATATTATGGATGGCTGTTCCTTGCTAATTTTATGAAATTAAACGGGTAACTATACTGTTCAATATTATAATAAATAAAATAAAAGAACATTCTCAATTTATTGACATACTTTTCTCTTGATATTTTTATTGTATTCAAAATACATCACACCGTTAAAAATTATACCCTTTAATCAAATCTTTATTCAATGTACTGCTTCAGAAACATTGTTTTACTGGATGAGGGGTAGTAAACCTTTTTTAAAACAATAAAAATAAAATACTATTTTAATGTTTTATTATTGTTCATTCAATTACAAACACAAAATTCGAGTTTAAAAAAGTATTATTGTTTTAGTTGATTTAGATCAAAGGAGAGATAATTTTTTCTAATCTGTATACACGTGCTTTCGCAAATCTAGATATTTTGTTGATTTATTGATGCATTTATATTTAAATTATTAAAACCGTATTAAATGCTATTTACGTAATGATAAAAGTATTCTACACTGAGAAAAAAATCTAGTTGAAACATAAGAATATTCTGTTGATTCAACAGACTCAGCGCCATGAACGATGAACAGTGGCATATTCTGTTGTTTTGAAGGCGCGACCGCTGTTTTGAAAGCGCGACTATCGATTCAACATTCATTCTAATGAAACATAAGATTTTTGTTAAAATGAAAGTATAATTCTTGAAATCACAAGAATTTGAGTAAGTTAATTTGAAAGTTATTTTATTGTTGAATGAATTGTTTAATACATCAAATGACAGACAATAACTTTTGAATTAACAGAATTTCTGAGTGAGAGAGATGAGCTCGTCGATCACTTGGCCAAATCGCGCTTCCTTCCCTTTTTCCAATCACGTGGGCCTCTCGTGCCTTCGCTGTCGCGTAGTGTGCTGTTTTACTTGGAGTATGCGTCTAAGTCTACGGTCTTTATAACCACGTTTCGACGCACGCCGATGAGGCTACCCAGCCGGTATTCCTAATACCGGCTTCTCGGCTTTGCAGTTTTCTTCGGAGCCGCAAAGTGATAATTCGTCTATAAACAGCTAGAAGGCGACTGTTTTTTTTCTGTACCGGCAAGCGACCAGCATTCATGATGGTTAGTATATAAGAAGAAAATAATTCAAACGTTCATATGTAACTATGCGTGCGACTACATATAACTGCGATGCGTAATTTAGATTTGTTGTAAGCGTCCTTGCGAGAAAGTGTGTGTGTGATACCGACATATAATATTAATGTGAAAAAACATCGAATGTGTTCCCGCTTAAATGTGCAGTTGTTTAAGAAACCTTCATAAATTACATTCAGTTTCCAGCAAATAAGTTGCAGTTAGAATATAGCGACAGAATAAAAGGCGTTAAGGTTCTGAGAATAAAAAAAAGTTTTAATTTCTTTTTTATCAAGATTTGGAAATTCGGTTGAATTATATGTATAGAATGGTTAATTTAAGTGAAATATATTCTAAACTACAATTACAAGTACTTTGAATCAACGGTATGGGGCGTTGAATCAACAGCATAAGGTTTTAATTTAACAGAACGAAGCTGTTCAATTCAAAATCAAAATTTGTCAAATTGACAGAGTATACTGTTGCTCGCATTTATAGGCACGAGTCTTTTGATCCAACTGAATTTTTTTCTCAGTGTAGTATTTAACAAGTATAATACTATTTTAAGAAACACTGCTTACAAAAAGTATTAAAATATCAATTTCATTTATTAAATTAATTTACATAAGGTTCATTAATAAAGTTAATGTTTTATATAAAATATATTTTTTTATACTTATATAAAACCGTGTGACATTATATAACTATTTCAATGGCGAATTTCACTGTAAAATAACTTTGAATAATAAAACTTAGTAGTTTCAAAAGATATCATTATTAAATCTAGATATTTAAAATTTGCAAGTCATCATATTTAAAGAAGCATAAAAATATTGATGACTGATATTTTATAATTATTTAAAGTTGCCGCGCATCTCCGCTACGTGTCACTCTCATTATGAAACAAGTTAATGCAATTATTTTTAATGTTACTATATCTGCCCACTGAACAGAAGATTTAACATTTTTTGCCTAAAAGTTCCTTAATTTTCCGGCAGGGAAATTATAAATAAAAATCAGCTGCGAAATGCGGCAAAAGTCGATTATTGTTTCGATTATTGAAATGCAATTTTTCGTTAGATTGTGTGAATTTATTTCGATGCTCGCCCTGAGATTTGCGGTACGAGCACAGCGATTTTTTTTATACTGAAAAAATTCTGAGTCCCATCGCAAGAAAATTTTTTAATAACGAGTTTGTCCACATTTTGTACGGTGTTTAGTCTGTTATAAATAGAAAAATTTCAGATCAGATTTTGGTATAAGATCTCACGTAAGAACTTACGTAAGATCTCAAGTAAGATTTTTTAAACTTACGAATAAAAAACATTTATTTCATGATTTATATTGATTATGAATAATAGAAACAGAATCAGTCACAAATACTAATATTTGTAATATGAATTTATGATTTTTTCCAAAGTTAAAATAGCAATAAAAACATTAGATGAAATTTTGATAATTCTCAATTTCTTCACTCTCCACATTTTGTCAATATCGTGTATTCGCTCAACATGCGCACGATTTTTTTATTTATTTTTTTTATTTATTTATTGAACCAGATATATTTACATAATAGTAAATCCTATAAGAGGTAAACGCAGTTACACGGAGAGAAATGTTATAGTAAAAATTACTATATTCCGTAGGAACAATGGGACATACTCGACCTATGTCGATTTTTACTATAAAACATACTAAAAATTCCTATGTACATAGCAAAAATTGCTTTTTATATAGTAGAAATTGCTATGTACATAGGAATTTTTAGTATTTTTTATAGTAAACATTTTCATAAGTTGAGTATATCCCTCTTTTCCTAAGGAACATAGTTATTTTTACTATAACATTTCTCTCCGTATACCTATACAATAGGCTGGCACATATAAGGCACGTAGAAATCGAAAAGATTGGCAAGATATTGCCAATGTATTGGACATATTGATTGCGCATATATTGCTAATATATTGGAACAACAATATCCAATTTATTGGCAATACTTCGGCAAAGCTAAATCCGCCAATGCTTTGCCAATATGCTGCCAATAATAAAAAATAATTTATTTAGCTGTTGGAACTGTTTTACCAATATATTGGATATACCGATCGCCAATTTTACACATATTTTACACATATTGGCAAAGCTTTGCCGAAGTATTGCCAATAAATTGGATATTGTTGTTCCAATGTATTGGCAATATATGCGCAATCAATATGTCCAATACATTGGCAATATCTTGCCAATCTTTTCGATTTCTACGCGGGAAAATATATTGTTTGTTAAGAATTTTTTAAAACTTTATAGTAAAATTTACGAATATGTTAACCCTCCCGCGTAGAAATGATACACTGAAAAAAAAATAGGGGAAATTTTACAAAAAAATAGAGGAATTTTTACAATAATTTATATTACCTGAGGACAGACTTCAGAAATAGCAAATTTTACAATGTACGGTTTACTATATTTTTTGTAAATTTTACTGTATTTATTTGCAAATTTTATAGTTTTATTTCGTAAATATAATTTAAATAAATATAGAAGAAAAATATTTTATAGGAAACACCGACCTAACCTTTTGGTTAGAATAAACGTTTGGATTTTTTTTAATTCATCGCTTATATGCATTATTGAAATCGAGATACAAGTGAACGCTTACTTAACTTTAGAAAGACCTACTTAATTTGTTAACGCTAAAGTATTATTCGCAATGATCTCACCTAATTACATTATACATGGTAATCGCATTTTATGAAAGAGATACATCAAAACGCTCTTATATACTAACTGCTGTCAATCCTAACCACTTGCGAGTAAGAAAAACGGTGCGACATCTATACAAAAATTAATTAAATATTTCAGTTAAACTTTACATTTTGATTTTTGCCGACCGATCAATGGCTAGCTCGAAGAAGAAACGAGAAGTCTCACGCTCACTGTGGGTTAGCCGGTCGCGCATGCGCCGTAGCGCGAACAATAAATTTTACAATGTAATTTTGTAAAATATCCTAAGGTTTTAATAAATATTCCAAGAAATCATTATAAGTTGTATACTTCTTGAATATTTATCGATTAGTTACAAGAAATTATAGTAAAAATTAATAATAAAATTGCAAAATTTGTACATTTTACTGAAATTTTCTTTAACAAAAATTGGAATTTCTACATCAGCAAATATTTCCTATGTTAAATAATAAAAATTTTAAAAGATATTGCAGTAATTATACATTTTTCTAACATAATATAATAAAGTAAAATTAATTGATGTCATAATTGCAGTCTGTCCTTCAAGTACAAGCAAATATTGTAATTTTTGCCCTAAAATTTTTCTCAGTCTACCTATGGCAAATATGTTGGCAATATATTGGTAGGTTCTAGTACCAATATATTAATAATACAATCTCCAATATGTTGGATTTATAGTGGCAAACGACAATATCCAATATATTACCAACATAGTACAAATATACATGTATTAAATGATACGTTTTATTAGCGATATATCTCTAATATATTAACAATATAATCGAAATAGTACATTGTGCAACTCGCTTTGCTCGTGCGCTATCGTGCCCTCGTGCGCAATAGGCAACTATACCGAACGAGTTGCACACACTATTTTTTATGATAAGTGCTGGGTATTATGTCAAAAGTGTGGTAAGTGGAGGGGGTGGGGGGGGGGGGGTCGGGGGGGCGCAGCCCCCCCGTTTAAAAAAAAAAATTCGTTTGCAAACTATTTAAAAAATTTATTTTTATTTTTAAAAAATATTAATTTTAAATTCTTATTTATTAAGACAATTTATTTATTAAATTTATTACATTTAAGTAGAGATCAACAAGAGAAATGAACTTATATTTTGAAAAAATAGAATTAAGATTTTTATGATCTTCAAGAATTATTGATAAATTAGAGCAATTAGAAAATTGCAAAGTAATTGTTTTGTAATTATCTCTATCTACTGGAACTTTGTTCAAGCAAGCTTCTTTGCCTTGTACAGACGCTGGCCTAAGGGTACTAAAATTGCACTCCGGAATAGCAGGTGCATTTTCTTTAGCTATCGATGGGTTAGATCACAGCATCAGAAATCTTCTTAGAAATTTTAGCTTTATTTGCTACGAAATCCTCAATATATCCTTCTGCCACTGCATTGCTTTTCCAAGAACGTAATATAGGATATAATTTTGAAACATAACAATATAAATTTATATAAATGTAACAGTGATTTGTAAAATTCTATAGCACAATAACGCAAATTTTGCACTTGTTTTCCTGTATTTATTTAAATACAGTATGAAGTGAAATTAAAACAAGATATTCCCCTTATTTCAAACTAGGTTACTTATATATCTAGACAGCTGCCTTTATCAGTATTGCTTTCAAAATGTATTTTCTACAATACATTCTTTTAGCTTATAGATATAGATATTTCTAAAATTTTTAGATCATTTGGTAATTGATTATAAAGTTGAATTGCCCTTATATAATTATTTTTCTTACTTACAGTTTTATGTATTTTTGGCAGTATAATAGATTTGTTTCTTATTTTGCTAATACAGTTTATGTAGATATATTTTAGATCTTTATAATGGTATTTCAGACTTTCATATTCAAATACCCGCGTAAAAATCGAAACAATGGGCAATGTATGGGCAATATATTGGATATTGCGATTGCCAATATATTGGCGAAACATTGGTTATAAATTTCCCAATATATCGAGGAACGTTCGGCAAATGGACAATATCCAATATAATTCCCATACCTTGCCAATAGTTC
Organism: Sycophila sp. Sp_5; assembly: GCA_018906775.1. Lineage (NCBI taxonomy): Eukaryota > Metazoa > Arthropoda > Insecta > Hymenoptera > Eurytomidae > Sycophila > Sycophila sp. Sp_5. The sequence goes on from JACCID010000213.1 coordinate 105,098, forward strand.
ATATTGTAATTATTTATTTTTACGTTGGCAAAGTTTATATATCGCTTGACCTTTAGCTAGACATTTTCCCGTACTTTTTTTCTCTTGATTATGCCCGCATAAAAAAAAAATTTCATAAAAGAAAAAATTTTTACTTCTGTCTGGATTCGAATCCACACACTTCTGCTTTCTAGGCTAACGTTTAACCAACTGAGCTATTTGATTGTTTTTGTTAAATAGTTAGATTCAGGTTAAAACATTAGAATTATTAGACCTAACCTTCCAAATTTCGTTATATTTGGAATTTAGTCATTTAATAAAAACAATCAAATAGCTCAGTCGGCTAAACGTTAGCCTAGAAAGCAGAAGTACGTGGGTTCGAATCCAGACAGAAGTAAACATTTTTTCTTTTATGAAATTTTTTTTTATGCGGGCATAATCAAGAGAAAATAAGTACGGGAAAATATCTAGCTAAAGGTCAAGCGATATATAAACTTTGCCAACGTAAAAATAAATAATTACAATATGAACTATTGGCAAGGTATGGGAATTATATTGGATATTGTCCATTTGCCGAACGTTCCTCGATATATTGGGAAATTTATAACCAATGTTTCGCCAATATATTGGCAATCGCAATATCCAATATATTGCCCATACATTGCCCATTGTTTCGATTTTTACGCGGGTAATTGTTGTAAATTCATTGGTTTTTTGTGTTCGAATCTGTTTTTGTAAACTAATTTTAATACCCTATTTTGTATATTCTGTAATAGGTTCAAATTATTTTTGTAAGCACCTCCCCAGGAAATTATGCCATAGCTAATTTTTTAGTGTGCTAATTATTTTTAGTGTACTTGTTGTCATAAATTTTGATATTTTGTAGAAAATATAAATTAAGTATCGTTTTGTTTATAATATTCTCAATATGCACATGCCACCTTAAATTATAGTCTAAGTGTAATCCTAGGTATTTACAATTTTCTACTCTTATTAGCTTCTGATTATTATTTATCACAATTTCGAGATTTTCATACTATCTATATAGTTTCCAAAAGTAATATACACATTTTTATATATATTTAAAGTTAAGTTATTCAGTGCTAGCCAAATTGAGACTTTTTCTAAATGTTTATTCATTAATCCTTCAACATCGTTCCATGTTTTTCCTGATAAGACGATTGCTGTGTCATCAGCGTATTATAGGATTGAGTTCTCTGGCATTTTGATCAATAGATCGTTTACATATAATATAAAAAATAGAGGGCCTAGTATTGTTCCCTGAGGAACCCCTGTGTTTATTGTACCATATTCACTTTCTTCTGTGCCTAATCTAACCTTCTGTTTTCTATTATTTAAGTAGTTTTCGATTAGTTTGTGGGCATTGCCTCTAATTCCATACGCATATAATTTGTCTAAAAGTATCTTATGATCTACAGTATCGAAAGCCTTAGCTAAGTCTAGGAAAGTCACTGCTATTGGGGTGCTTTTATCTAAGTTTTCATATATCTTTCTGGTGATATAACTTAAAACATCTTTTGTTCCTTTTGTTTTTATAAAACCAAATTGTTTTTCGCTTAAACTTTTATTTTTACAAAGTCAAAAATCCTGCTATATATTAATTTTTCGAAAATTTTGGCTATATTTGATATTAAGGATATTGGTCTATAGTTAGTAATTTCACATTTGTTTCCTGATTTAAAAATTGGAACTACTTCAGCTGTTTTAAGGGTGTCTGATATATTATTAGCTATCACTTTTAGATTCTTGGCATTTATTTTATCAACTCCACCATTTTTCAATTTCAGATTTTCTATAATTTTCTTAATTTCAAGACTATCTGTAGGTTTCATAAAAATTGTGTTTGGAATCATTTCTGGTAATTTGAAATTTGTGTTATTTTGTTCTAAAATTTTCTTACTCATTTTTCCCCCATATTGCAATATAAATCATTCATTGTGTTGGCTATTTCTTTTTGATTTTTTATAGATTCTTTATTTTCATTGAGTATTTCATTTTTATTACTGTCTTTTTTATTTTTTTTACCAATTTTTGAGTTAATGATATACTATAATTGTTTTGGATTATTTAAATTTTTTTCTATCATTTTCTTATCTTGTTTTATCTTGGCATCTTTTATGACTTCGTCTAAGATTTTTATATAATTTTTGTATTCTTGTTTTAAGGTATTGTTCTGTTACGTCCCGAGCGGCTGGGACACGAAATTTTCGCGCGCGTGGCATTCGATTTAAGCCACTCGCCTGAACTAAGCCAAACAAAACATTTAACGCCGTCGTTGCCTACGGTTTTTTTCGGCATCGTTCGCTTGCCGTGTCGTCGTTACTTATCTGAGAGGCTGACTGACGGCGACCGGCGCGTTCGCTGCTGCTTGCTGCAGGGCTGCGCGGCTGGATCGGCGGCTGCTAGTGGCTGCATGGCTGCGCGTGCGCGGAGCGGAAACGGCGAACTGGGATGGAGTGCAAATTGTGTGGAAAACACTTAATCTGCACTTCTATATTTTTCTTTATTTATCTGATGTGATCACAAGGCTTTTGGATGAAGCCCAAACACAGGTTTTACAAATAAAACTCGGCGCAATCGTGGCGAACCAAAGGCGAAGAAAGATGAAGAAAAAAAAAAGAAAACACGCAAAATTGTACTCGCAATGGCCTCGAAAAAGAACGCTCGACACGCGTCGGCCAGCTGACGCGATAGCTGCAACCTCCGGAAGAGTCGCCGCTCGGTGAGATGTTAGCCGGCGTTTTCGAGAACGACCTGTTTGTCGGTCTTCTCGTCGGCGACTGACTTGCGACTCGCTTGTAAAACTTTGTCGCCGCGTGAAGGAGCAAGAAAGCAATGGTCTGATCAGCATTTCTGACCCATCGCGTTACCTCTACTTCATGGCGCGGATTACGTGTTGGCAGACGCAAATTCAGCATCGGCCGCTTACACCGGATGTCACTATCGTGTATATATTCAGCGAGGTGAAGTCGAGTCGGTCTGCGCCGCTCTTGCGTTATTCCTGCGCTTTCCCTGGATACCCGAAACTACAGCGCAGTCGGCTTAGCCCGGAAAGGCGCTGGGAATCGACGAAAGTCGACCCGCTGGCCAACTTCGCCGTAGGCGGCAGATTCTAGTATCCTTCTCGCCTTTACGAGCAGGAAAAGAATCGCCTTCGCGCGAGCTATATTGCGAAATATAATTTATTCTAAAGGCGAAAAAAACAAAAGCATAAGGTTCCATATAAAACTAAAATTAAACGCGCTGATCGCCGCTGCGATCAAGTATCGCGCACGGGCCTTATCGCCATCGTCGCGCTGACGATGCGGGACTTGGCGCTGGCCGAATCGTCTCACCGCTGCGAGCTCTCGGCCCGGCCAAGCGAAATGCTCTGCGGCAAAGAGGGAGGAAGAAAAAAAAACAATTCAAAAATTTTGGGGTGAACGGTGCCGCTCGGGACATCACATGTTCCCAGGGTCTTTTTTGATTCTTTCATATATTTTTTCTTTTTTTCTACAAGATATCATGATTGCATTAGTTATCCATTCTTTTCTAGGTAATCTATTATTTTTATTTGTTTTTGACTTAATTTTTGATTTCTCTATACATTTATGTATTCCTTCAATAATTTTATTTATTGCCTCGTTTGGTTTATCAATTTGTTTGTAATGGTTCCAGTTAAACTCATTCGCAATAATATTTAATCTTTTATAATTAAATATATATTTTGTTTCATTTTTGTCTTGTTCTCGTTTGGTTAAAGCTTTATTAATATTTATAAACAGTGGGAAATGATCTGGCCGTGGTATCTTTAGTTTGAAAGTTGTATCTATAGTACTAGCTTTAATAAAAATATTATCTATACAAGTTCCCTGCTCATTAGTTAAATCATATGGTCTAGTCGTATCTGTAAAACTAGAAAAGAATCCCTTTTCTAAGAAATTGTTTAAAAATTCCTGACTTGTATTATTATTTTGTAGTATGTTAATATTATACCAATTTATGTCACCTATAACCAAATGGTTTTTGACATTACTTTTAAGTATTAGATATTTTTTCACATTTAGAATAAAATCTGGTCTGCATAAATCATGCGATCTATACATTGCAGATATTTCTAGGTGACTATTGTTATTGAGAGTTATGATTGTATTCAATATTTTTAGTTTACCGATTTCTATTATATTCGTTGTTTGATTTACATTTTTTTAACATAAACGACTACACCATCTGACTTATTTATTTTACTATTATTATAATAAATTTCGTACCCATTCAGATTGTGATATTTATAATGCTCTAGTTTCCATGTTCCATTAGTTATTAAAAATAACTTTAAGAAATTCGTTAGACTTAAGTCCTTTATTTGACTGATGCGATATGTTAAGAAGGAAATAAATAATATTTCCATTTTTGCCTTAATGTAGGCAACCCGTACATATAATGTGTTGTGTCGGTGTGCGGATGGTCTATCGGTCGAGCCAGCGAGAACTAAAGAAACTCGCGAGAGCTTTCGAGCATTTTAAGGCATATAATAGCATGGCGATTATTGACTGGCATCGTTTTGATCTTGATCAAATATTTGTTCCAGTCTTTCCAGCAGGCACTCCACACGAACATTTGTGTTCATGGAGTCGCCACAATTGACCCAAGACTTAATATCGAAAATCCTTCCTCTATTAAATTAAAGTTCATATTCTCCAGAGTTTTCTTTTTCAGTACACTTATTCAAGTCTTCTTTTTCTAATACGTATTCTTTAAAGTTATTATTTTTTTCGTTCGATTTTTTCCTTATAGATCAAGTGCGGGGGCGGGTTTCCCTGTAATCAACGTCCCATCGTCCCGAGGGTGTTCCTGGACAACTGGACATCGCCTAAAATTTTTCTAAAGTTAATGTGCTCAACTAAGCCCTTTGTGGCGTTAAAAAGAACTTTATTCCTCTGAGAGGGCAAGTACTTACCTGCTATACTCAGAATCCAAAGGTTTTAGAATCAGCCGTAGACGAGAAATGCCAGAGACATCGCCGTAGCGCTACTTTGTGAAGTGTTAAAAGCATGGACGAGATCTTCAAAATGCTCATGCCAATGATCATACTCATTTTGAATGAAAGCAGTGATCATCGGCTTTATCGTTCGGTTGCTAAAAATATTTATTAAAAACCCACGTCAAACAATTTTATAAAGTTTTTATAACTATTTTATAAGACCCATTTTATAAACTCTTTATAAAAAATTGATCTTATAAAATCTTTATATTTTATAAAAATGTTATAAAATTATTTTAAACTATTTATATTTTATAACATTTTTATAATATTTTTCTAAAGTATTTATAATAAATTAATAAAATTTTTATAAATTTTTTATAAAAACTTTATAAAATAATACAAATTTTATAAAAAATATTTATAATTTCATATGAATTATTTATTTAACAATTTTAAATTAACCAACATTAAGTACATAATTTGAAAAGTAAATGTTACTAAATATAATTAATAAGGTAATTAATTTTTTTCTTGTTTTATTTTAAAAATCTTGTTTGATGCAATTGTTTGTTTTTTTCTCGACCACTTGGCGACTAAGACTTGTCATTATATTTTGACAAGTCATTTCGCTCCATCCCTTTTGTTTAGCATATAGTTGCGTATAACACAGCCCCACGGGAGAAAAAAAGTGGCCTGTGCGAAAGACAAGACCATGATACCTTTACGTTTTCGAGGTCGCTGAATCTGATTCCGGTGTCCGTTTGACCCGGTTGGCTCTCGTTCAAGGTTAAACGAAGGTCAAATTCAGAGAATGCATTGTAAATAAAATGTACCAGTATATTCACATGTTTTTGAGGTCGCTGAATTCGAATCCGAGGTGCGTTTGACCCGGTCAGGTCAGGGTCAAGGTCAGGTCAAGGTCAAAATGATAAAATGCATTACAGTCAAAGTGAAAAAGGTATCTTTACATGTTTTCGAGGTCCCTGAATCTGATTCCGGGGTCCGTTTGATCCCATTGGCCCTCGTTGAAAGTCAAATCAATGTGAAAGTCAGAGCATCCATTGCAAAAAAAAGTAAAAGATATATTTACATGTATCTCGATCCATACTCTCATAAAACATCTTTCTAATTTATTTTCCTTTGCTATACCGCACTCGTTTATCAAGAAACGATCTCAAGAGTGGTTTTCTTTTGCGTTTGGCGCCCCTTTTCTCTGTTTCTCTTTTTAAGTTCCAACAGAAATCTGCCATCATATTGACATTCCATCGTCCTTGATACCGTCTTTCCATCTCTTTGATGTCTTGATGGAATCTCTCTCCTTGTTCTTCACTGTAAGCACACAAGTTGATCGGGAAGTAGTCAATGTGAGAGTCAAGAAAATGTAATTTCAAATTCATATTGCAACCTAATGCCCCAAAATTTGTAACCATTTCGGCTACTATTACTTTATAGTTTTCACTTTTTTTATTACCCAGGAAATTTGTTACAGTTTCTTTGAAACTGTTCCATGCAGCTTTTTCTTTGAATTTGAAATTACATTTTCTTGTCTTTCGCACAGGCCACTTTTTTTCTCCCGTGGGGCTGTGTAATCTGTAAAAAAAATATTTTATTTTAATTTAGTAATATTAATTTAATAGTTAATAATGTTAATTATACTCTACTCACTTAAAACAGCATTGATCCCATCTTGATCTAGACCTGGTTTGCCCGGTCTTCTGACTTTAAGTGGAGGTCGAACCATCCTACATTACCGACCGCGATACGAATCGCTGTTTCCAACTTTTCTCTGTCATTTATTAGTGAAATTACGCACAAATTAAATTCCACTCAAAAAATTCATTGAAGAAGAGGGCTCAACTAAGATAATTGTAATATACGGAGTCAAAAATTATAAAATTAATAAATTTTTTAATTTGGCATAAAACGATGTTGAGTTGAACGATCGCAGCGCCATTCCTTATTTGCTATTACAATTATCTTAGGTGAGCCCTCTTCTTTAATGAATTTTTTGAGTGGAATTTAATTTGTGCATTATTTCACTAATACATGACAGAGAAAAGTTGGAAACAGCGATTCGTATCGCGTTCGGTAATGTAGGATGGTACGACCACTCCTTAATGGTGCAAGAGCTTACCCACGTAGCATGAAATACTTATGAGAAAGATTCACAGAAAGGTTTGAATGAAACGTTGCTGAATCCTTTCCCGCAGCTTACTAATAGCTTGCAATAACATTTCACAGAAATATTTCTTGAATCCTTCCAGAAACATATCAGAAAGGTTTCACTGAAATATTATTATTGAAAACATAAAACCTTTCAAGAAAACAAAGTAAAATCTTTGCAAAAATATTTCAAAAAATATTTCACGAAATGCTTGCAAGCACATTTCAAGAAATATATTATTTTAAAGATTGCAGAAACCTTTTCACAAGCATTTAGCATAAAGGTTTTTTAAAATATTTTATAAAAGTTATTTAAACCTTTTAAAAAAGGTTTTGTGAGAAGTTTCATTAAACATTTCACAGAAACCTTTTAGAAATGTTTTAGACTCATTTCAGTGTAAGATTAATTTTCGCAATTAAACATATCACAGAAACCTTGCTGAAAGTCTGCAGGAACCTTTCATGAAATAGTTTGTGAAAATTTTCCAAAATTTTTAGCAAAGTAATTTACAGTCACATTGAAAAATCTACCGTAAGATTTTATGTATTTTAGGTATTAGGTATTTCTTTTAGTCGACTTTCTTTAAAGAGTAATAAACCATTTCTTATTTGTAAGTGTTCATTAAATCTATCATGGCTTGCTGGTGTCACATCTGAATACTTCTATCATATTACACACCTTTTGTAATCGATTTATATTCACTGTACTTATTTGTGATAGGGAGCAGGCATAATGTTGACAGTCTTATTTTAATTATCTTTAGGTAGTGTTTGAGAAATTTGTGCGCTGGTGAATTTAGGATGATGGTAGTTACAGAGGACGGGGAATTTTAATAAACAGAGCTGAGTTTTAAAAAGCTTTATTGATAAGTGCAACTTTGTACCTTCCAACAGTTAACTTGCTTGATTTACTTTAGTAAACATTTATAGAGCTGCAGAAGTGTAGATTGAGCAGAAATTAAACAGTTGTGATGAGCAGGTGATGAGCGAAAGCAGGGGATGAGCAGGTTAAAAAAAGCGAACAAAAAGGGCAAAGAAAAATCCAAACGTCCTTTTCCTTGTGCTAGTTGTCTGAAAGAGCGAGATAGCGAGCGCGCGAGCGCCGCGACGCTATCTTTTGGCGCGAAGACGCCTGAGCATGCGCGAGTGTGTATGCAACGCCAGTCGACTCGACAGAGTTTATCGACGCGCGCATGAGCGCAGTCAATAATCACGAGGGCGTACGATTCAAACAGGTAAATCGCGAACATTCCGCCCGCATCATCAACGCCTTTGATGATTATAAGTAAGAGCGATGAGCCGTAGAATCGCAGCTGACTGGGTCGTAAATCCATCCAGCGTTGTAGGTGTAAATCTTGAGTTGATATTTGAGAGATGCAACAAGGTCGTAAAGCCTGCTGCATGTAGATATGAGTGAGTAAGAAAGTGGGTCGTAAAGCTGCTTTCAGTTGAGTAGATGATGAGCCAAATGAGTTGTAAGTCTACTTGAAGAGTAATGAGCGTAGCTGGGTCATAAAGCCAACTACTGTTGAGTATTATCAGCCTTTGGCAGAAACACTTACAAAGGAGCGAGTTTTGCGATTGGACGAGTTATTGTAGAAGTAGCAGTTGTGACGTTGCAATTACTCAGACCCTTGATCCGAGTCCCCTAAGCCACGTCGACAAGGCTAAGCACTCTGGCCTTTGTTTTTGTTATGCGGAACGCACTACGCGTTCCCTGGGCGCCAGGCAAGGAAGGTGCCAGCCAGAGTACAATCTCTCGCACTTTATGAACACCACGCTCGGCTAGCGGCGGTGCGTGGGTTGCACGCCCGAAGGATGCCCGTTAGACTCATGGTGGCGGGGAAAACCACCTTAACGAGGGAAATCACACAATAAACACTCACTAAATAAATAGGACTCAATGATTAAATTATATATGCGCTTTAATGCGGCTTATCGAAATACAAGAGTGTCAGTGTTCCGCTTCGCGAAGCACGCCAACGCCGATATCTCCCGAATAAACCGAATACCGTGACTCTACTCTACTACGCGCCTCGACGACTCTTTCGCCCTATTACGCGTCCCGACCCGTCGGTTGTACGGCACTCCGCCTCACCTCTCACCTCGATGGCGTCGTTCGTCCTACGGCCTTCCTTGTCGGTCCACTCACCGTCTCGACTAAGCGGTTCCTCTCGACTCCTCACGAACTCGACGCTTTCGCTGACGACAATTTACACGGCGTGTACACACGAGATAGCTACTACAACTATAATTCCGCTGACGACAAAGAGCATACGAATCAAAGACTACGGCTACGATGTGGCACGAACTAGGTCCGGACAACGAGTGTCGCCTTCAACAATGGCGACAACCGAGTCCCCGTGGCGTCACTTGCGTTCTCACCCTTTCCTACGCAATTACAACGATCATCTTTGTCTAGCCCTTGATTAGGCTAATTGGGCATAATGTGTCGCGTCGGTCCCTCTTCTCCAGGAGGATCAACTATGGTTTTCCCGATCGCGATCGCCATGTTAACGCTCCGCGCGCCTTCTCGCCTATCGCGCAGTACATGCTAAATGGCGGAGGCCGCGTGCCTGTGTGTGAGTGTCCTCGAGTGCCGTCGTACCTCGGGGGAAAAGAACGCGTGTTAGCTCGTGGACATTAAATAAATAACTCGGCATTGGCGTGGCGTCGTTCGGCGTGACTCGTTGTCCAGGATTATTAGGGGGAATTATTTTACTCGTCACAAACTCCCCCTCCCTAAACGGGACACGCGAGTGGACCGTTTTAACCCGTGGGCCAAGCCGCCCTATACACCAGACAACGCAGGAGCACCGAGCAACGCCATCGCTTAGTTGCCTTGATTATCAATTTCCTATGACTCCTAACTACCCTACACCACTATGCTACCGCTGATCCTCAACGCGTACGACGCTAAGTCTCCGCAACATAAGTTCTCATTTGATCGCTTCTTATTCATCCTCGTTCATCTTGTCGTCCGACGAAGTCATAGACTTGGTGCCACGCCCCTGGCCAGTAGTATTCTCTGGCGATTCGGTCATATGTCTTCTCTACCCAGATGGCCTGACGACGGGGCGCGGTGCGCCTCTTCGAAGATCTTTTCTCGGTACTCCGACGGAACCACTAGGCGCCATCCCTCTGCGGAATATGTAATTGGGTCCAGGAGAGGATCTCGTCGGTGCCTGTACATTAGATTTTGCTCAATCTTCCATCCTGGGTATTTAGTTGGATTTTCTTCTACTTCTCCTCGCCGTCTCAAGTACCACTCGTCGTCAATAGTCGTAAATTCTGCAGCTTCCATCTCGTCCTCATACATCCTGGACAAAGCGTCTGGCACGTGATTCAGCGCTCCTTTCCTATGTACTATGTCGAAATCCCACTGCTGCATTTTTAACGCCCATCTCGCCAATCATCCCGTCGGGTCCTTCAGGTTCCTCAGCCATCGGAGAGCACTGTGATCTGTGATCGCCGTGAAGTGATAACCTTCCAAGTACGGACGCAATTTTTCGATTGCCCACAACAACGCTAAGCACTCTTTCTCCGTCGTTGTGTAGTTTCGCTCCGCAGGTGACAACACTCGGCTCACGTACACGATTGGATGTTCGCCGTCGTCCTTCTCTTGCGTCAACACGGCTCCGATGGTGAAATTACTGGCGTCATACTGGATCGTAAAAGGCTTCTTGAAGTCCGGCCTCGCTAGAACCGGCGCTTTCGTCAGTGCTTCCTTCAGTTGTTCAAAGGCTACTTGCTGGTCTTCTTCCCAGATGCATGGTTGTTCCTTCTTGAGTAGCTTCAGCAAGGGGATCTTCAGCTCGGAATCCTGGTCGATGAACCGTGCATACCATCCCAGCATGCCCAAGAATCGTCGCAATTGCTTGAAGTTGGTTGGTGCCGGATAGTTAAGCACTGGCGCCACCTTCTCCGGATCCGGACGTAATCCCTCATGGTCTAGCAGGTACCCCAAGTATCTCACTTGTGAACAGCAAAACTCGCATTTGTCGCCATTAATCGCCAATCCGGCGTCCCGTAACTTCTTCAGCACATACTCCGGCCAACGCAGATGTTCTTCGTACGTTTCCGTCACCACTATAATGTCGTCTAGGTATCCAAAAACGTAGGGTTCGACTTCTGGAGCAAAGAGTATATCGATCAGGCGTTGAAACGTCATCGGCGCGTTTGTCAGGCCAAAAGACATTCTTTGGAATTGCCACAGACCGGATCCCTGTACCGAGAACGCCGTGTATTGCTTACTTCCATCGCCCAGCAGCACCTGATAATACGCGTTCATTAAGTCAATTTTCGTGATGTACCTGGCGCGGCGCATTTGATCGAAAATCGCGTCAACTCCCCGAATTGGATAGGCGTCACGCTTCGTCACTTTATTGAGGTCTCTGTAGTCTATACAGAAACGATACGATCCGTCCGACTTCTTGATTATCACCGGCGCGCTACTCCACTTGCTGTTGGACCTCTCGATCACTCCCATGGCTTGTAATTTTTGTACTTCATCTTGCGCCACTTTTAACATTTTTGGCGACATCCGACGCATTGGTTGTTTGATTGGAGTCGCTCCTTGGACGTCGATGTGGTGTGTCGTCAAATTCGTAGCACCTGGGTTGTTGGTCGGTTCCGGCACGTATTTCGCTATTAAGTCGTCGATCTCTCTCCGCTGGTCTGACGTCACTTCGGAGATACCCGCGCATTCTGTGTTGATGGATGGTTCCTTCGTTTCTTCATGCTGAAACGTGTGCCTTGATCCACTGTGGATACGCCATTGTCCCGTTCCGTGTCGTATCTGAACGTTCCACGCGTTGCAGAAATCAATCTCCAGGATCAGGTCATGGTCTACCTCCCGAAGGGCACGACACTCTAAAGGTCCCGTGTATCCGTCTATCTCCAATTGAAATTGTAGTCGACCCATCGTCTTCGTCGCCGTCCCCAGCACTCCACGGATTAAAGATCGGTCTTTCTTCATTCGGTTGGCGAAACGTTGCGCCAGTCGAAGTCCAGCTACAGAGACTCCGGCGCCTGTGTCCAGCAGAGCTTTGTACTGCTGTCCGCCTATCGCCGAATGTAGAAAATTCCTACTATCCTGGCAGGCCGCTGCTATCCGGATATCCGGTTGAAGGTCGAAAGGGCGGACGTTGCCTTCTGCTGGGCTCTGCTCAGCGTATCCCCCTGCCTGGCCTGAAAGGGCGGGTCTGCGTCAAGACATTTGCGCAGTCCCGTTATTTCTAGCCTTTACTTCATCCGGCTCTTGAAGCAGCCAGTCCAATGCCCGTCGCCACTCCGGCAATCGGCGATAGTCTCTAGCCTGCTCTTCATCCATGGTCGCCGTTGGATCGTCGCTCACACACTCACGTCGCACTTCTTCACGTCTGCTTCCCTTGTCGGATCCCTGGTCACATTTCCCTGACATCGTTTTCTGTAACTGGTCTTCCGGCTGGAAACACGCTATCTTCTCGCTCGCTGTCGTCACACTCGTCTCGCTCGTTATCGCCTTCGTCGCATTCGTCTTGCTCTCTACCGTCACACTCGTCTCGCTCTTCTCGTCTCGTCCAGTACGTCGCTCGCTGTCGTCATTGACACCTGGGGGGGGGGGGGGGAATTCCGCTGGCATCTTGTAGCGTCGTCCTCGATTTTTATTGAGGGCTGGGTGAGGGGGGAGGCAGATTATAATTCTGTCCCCCCCAGCGCCCCGTTTCCCAACATGGCTCGGATGTACGCACACTTGGCACAGTTTTGAAAGGTCGCTCCCTTAGATCCACACACCTGACATTCCTGCTGTGCCGACTCCTTTTTATTCGGGCATGATCCAGACATATGGCCCTTTGCCTGACAGTAATAACAGGTAACTGTAGGGCAACTTGCTATCCGGTGCCCTAAATCTCCAGATGCAAGGCAGCCTGGGGGGCGCGGTGTTGGTCCGGTTGTCTCAGCGAGTGGTGGTGTCCACATTGCCTGTGGCGTCGCAGTCGCCCATGGTGGTGGTCCCGGCAGCGTCCATACTGGTTGCGGGGGTTGCCACGTTGGCGGAGGTGGTCCTGATCCATTTGTTGAGGTTGGCGTCGTTACAGAGTTCGCCATCTGTCGCTGAGGCCCCTGGGTCCCTTTTCCGCCAGTCGTTTTGGTCCCCTGCACCACAGCTACTTCGTCGTCGCCACCCTCACTCTTCTTTTTGCGATTTTTCGTCTTCTTCGAGTTTCCACCCGTCGCTGTGGACGTCTTCACGGTCGCCACCCACGCTACTTCATCGTCACTATCGGACTCACCGAGTTCTGCAGTCGCTTCCGCTACTTTGGCCGACTTCTGCTTGCCCCAGTAGACTCCTCCGGGGAAACGCGTTCGTTCGGGTGCGGGCGGCTGCTTGTATCGGCGGTTCATCTCTTTCCGTCTCTCGACTCGTCGTCCATATCTCTCGATAGCGGCAAAGCTGTCAATCGTCTTGTCTTCCATATAGTCTCGATATTCTGGCGCCAAACCCGAGTACACTACTTCTAACTGAGCGTCCAACGACGGCATCTTCTTGAAATGAGAGATTAGGAATTTCATCCCTGCGACATACTGCGAAATTTTCTCGTCTTTTGCTTGAGTGCGATAGTGTAAGTCGGCCCACACGTCTCGGCCCGTCCACTCTCCAATAAAGTGTCGCTGGAACGCCTTCTTGAATTCCTTCCAACTTGTGATGCTGTCTCGGGTAGTTCGATACCACGTCATCGCCGATTTTGACAGTATACTGGGCAAGGCTTCCAGCAACTGGGTGTCCGGGGTAATTGCAACCTCGGCGACAATCCTCGAGACGCGCCAAAAAATCTTCAGGAATTTCTCGTTCTGTTCCCGCAAAAGATAATCGATACTTTTCCAACCTCTTCAGGTATCTAGCGTTGTCGTCCACCCGTCGATGGCCGGGTCGATTTCTACGCGTCGACACCGCTGGTACACGAATTGGCCCTTCCATATCGCTATCTGTGTCACTACTACTGGACGAGGTGTCTGAACAACGATCGTCACTCTGATCGTCGCCCGATCCTGGGATGGGGTTCGCTGATGGTTGTCGCTGCACACGCTGAGGAGACGACACCCTAGTCGGTTCTCGCCGTGTCGACTCATGAGGAGGTCTTACGTTCTGTTGCCTTCCTCCTAAAGTCTCATCTTCCAGCTGTGCTATCAACTGGTAATATTCCCTCGTTTGATTTTGTCTCACATCTTCTCCTTCTGCAAGGTATTCGTCCTCGGATGGCGCTACTTCGTTGGAGGAAATCCGGTCCCCGCTGTGATCAGCTCTACTTTTCGCGATCTGTTGAAGGGTAATTCTGGCGCTATACCACTCCCTGGAAGGGGGCTGTTGGTAACTTGGGCGCGAAATAGGGGCTTCCACTTGGCGAGGCGATATTCCTGACCGCTCCTTGGTCGGATCCCCCGAGGTACTCTCTTTCGAAGGTGCCCCGTTGGCCATGCTGCTTCCAAGGTTCGAGCAATCTGGGGCCAAACGTGTTTAGACTCGTCGTAAGGGGGCGTGCAACGGCGTTCTTGTTCGCCGTGGGCTTGTCGTCTAGCGGTCGTTGCGTCAGCAGGAACCTCATCTGGGCCACCCAAGTGCCGTCACTTTCGCCAGATATTGGGGCCGAAATTCCTAGGCCCGATGACATGGGCTCCGATTTCCAGTTGGAGCGACGACCGATTTGGCACTTGCGTTCTCAACTCTCTCCTACGCAATGACAACGATCATGTTTTTGTCTAGTCCCTCGATTAGGCTATCGGGCATAAGGTGCGCGTCGGTCCCTCTTCTCCAGGATGATCAACTATGGTTTTCCGGATCGCGATCGCCATGTTAACGCTCCGCGCGCCCTCTCGCCGATCGCGCAGTACATGCTAAATGGCGGAGGCCGCTTGCCTCGCCTAAGGTATGCGCGGAGTAGCTATTCGCGATTCTCGAATTAAATGCGTGGGCGGCGAGCGCGGGTACTACATACGCCCCTGCGCTATCGTGTCGTCACAAGTCGGCGTTCGGGTAAGCTCGGCTGAGCTCGCGTCGCCTCCTCGTTCGTGCGCCTTCGCGCCTTTCTCCCGCGTGTTCGTACGCCTTATCGTCCGTCTCTGTCTCTCGTATCGGCCTTCGACCACGTGCGCGTCGTCGCGTCGACGCTGTCCACGTCGCGCCGCTCGTTGGAGGCGATCGCGGCGCCTCGCGTTGGCTACACGGTGTGTTTGTATGTGTGTGTATGTTCTTCGGCTTGTCGCCACCGGCGTTGTTGACAGCTGTTCTGTGGTGCTCGCCGTCGCCTGCTGGTCATCCATCGGTGCCCACCGGGTCATGCGTCTTCTCTTCGCCCTTTGGTGGCTCTGGGAAACCGCCGGCATCTCCATCAGCGCGTATGTACGCCTCCTTCGTGTCACCTCGATAAACCGCTGATCGGGACCCAAGAAGATTGCCTGTGTGTGTGAGTGTCCTCGAGTGCCGTCGTACCTCGAGGGAAAAGAACGCGTGTTAGCTCGTGGACTTTAAATAAATAACTCGGCATTGGCGTGGCGTCGTTCGACGTGACTCGTTGTGCAGGATTATTAGGGGGAATTAATTTTACTCGTCACACAGTTTTAAGAGTTACCACCCTGGTGAGTCCATCCTGTCCAGTATGGATTTGCATCACTCGAACAAGAGGCCACTTAGCTGGAGGTGATCTCTCATCGGTGAGTAGTGCCATTGAGCCAACTTGAATAGTATGAGAAGGATGATGCCACTTTGAGATCGCCTGCTGTCGTTGCAAGATATGAGCTGACCAAAGTTTCCAAAACGTCTGTAACCGTTGCTGGATGAGTTGCCATCTTGATAGTCGAGCGGGGTTGAGATGTAAGAGTGAAGGTTCTGGAACACAGTTAAGAGCTGAGCCAATAAGAAAATGTCCTGGAGTGAGCGCAGAGACATCTGAAGGATCATCACTGAGTGGCTCCGGAGGTCTTGAGTTGAGCACAGCCTCTATTTGAGTAAGAAGAGTCGTAAGTTCTTCATACGTCAAAAGAGTCTCACCAATTGTGCGTCGCAAGTGAAATTTCACTGATTTCACCAGCGCCTCCCACTTTCCACCCATGTGTGGAGCAGCAGGAGGGATGAACTTCCAGGATATTCCTTGAGCAGCAAGCGTTGAAGAAATGAGCTGATGTTCCGAAGAAGCCTTGGTGCAGAGCTGGTTGAGTTGAGTTGCGGCGCCTTGAAATGTGGTTCCACAATCCGAATACCATCACTTGCACAATTTCTCGGCGTGAAACAAACGTCCGAAATGCAGCAGTGAAGCAATCGGCTGAATAATCAGTGACAACTTCTAGATGAGCAGCTGATGTATTGAGACAGACGAACACGCAGATCCAACCCTTGTCAGTCTTACATCCTCGTCCCTTCCAGGTTTTTATCGTCACTGGTCCAGCGTAGTCAACTCCAGTGTGGAGAAATGCTCTCGCTGGAGTGAGACGTGAGATGGAAAGCTGTCCCATTAGCTGCTAAGCTTTAATGCCTCTTTGCCGAGCGCAAGAGACGCAACGAAGAATATGAGACTTCACTGACGCTCTCCCTCCAATAATCCAGCACGTCTGCCGGAGTTTAGCGAGTGTCAGCTGAGTACCTCCATGAAGTGTGGAGCGATGAGATGAGTCGATGAGCAGAGTCGTGAGATGAGAGTGTCGAGGCAAAATTGCTGGGTGTTTTTCTTGATAATTGAGAGTTGAGTGTTCTAGTCGCCCTCCAACTCGAACGATGCCTTCAGCATCAATAAAGGCTGTCAGACGAGTAAAGTTGTGACCAGAAGGAAGAACAGCACCTTTGTTAAGTTGTTGAATCTCCTGATCTTAGTAAGCTGCTTGAGTAGCCTTAATCCAAAAGAGCTGAGCGTGATGCAGGCTTTGAGCATTATAGAGTGATGAACACTTGAGTTTCTCCTTGAGCACGTCTCTCACTCTGAAAAGCAACGATGTTACAATTAATAACTTATTCAATGAAGAATACCTGTAAATAACATCCCAGTGATATGAGGGTTGCTGAGCAATAGAGGTGAGAGCGACTCCTGGTTAAGCTTCTGAGTCTGCATCATCAGATGAATAAGTTGGTTGTTTAGGCCAGTGAGATTGATCATGCTTGATCCAAGCAGGTCCTGACCACCAAAGTGGGTGATTTTTGAGTTGAGCCGTAGTAATGCCTCTTGAGCTGCAATCAGCTGGATTTTCAATCCCAGGAACATGTCTCCAGGTGGTGTTGATTGTGCACATTTCTTGAATCTGTGTGATTCCGTTCCTAACGAAATCCTTCCAACGGCTTGCTGGTGAGCTGATCCACATGAGTGTAACTTGTGAGTCCGTCCACAGATGAGTAGAATCTATTTTCACTTGAAGGGAATCTTTAGCAGTTTTGATGAGTTTGGTTAGCAGCAGAGCTGCTGTGAGTTCTAACCGAGGGATAGTTAGTCTCTTGAGAGGAGCGACCTTTGTTTTTGTGCAGATGAATGACGTCGTAGAGCCTGTGGAGGGGGAGCGAACAACTATGTAAGCAACGGCTGCCATAGCGTCTTGAGAAGCATCTGAGAAGCCGTGACGTTCTACAGTGGAAAAGCTCCAAGTACCAAACCATCTGGGAACTGATATGCTGGCCAGCATGATAAGGTCTTCTCAAATGTTGAGCCATCTTGAATACACTTAAGTAGGGAGTGGATCATCCTAACCAAGTTTGAGCAGCCAGAGTTCTTGTAGAAGAATCTTGGCAGTGATGATAACAGGTGAGACGAATCCAAGCGGATCAAATATTTGAGCCACTTCTAACAATATTGTCCTCTTGGTTAAGCGTCCTGAATGTGGTGAGAACTTTGATGTAAATGTGAGACAGTCTTCATGAGGAAGCCATTGTAATCCGAGTAGTGAGGTTGCGCAGTCGTCTAAATTGAGTGAAGAGCCATCTGTTGATGAAGCAACCAACAAATCCTTTAGAGTTGCATGCCATTTTGAGAGTGGGAAACCGCCCGCGTTACACAACTTTGTAACTTGTTGAGCAATTTCATTGAGCTGAGCCGGAGTATCAGCTCCACCAAATATGTCATCGACATATCTTCCTATGAGTCCTACTATGAGCCATCCAAAAATAGAAGATTGAGCAATTGGAGATCCAGGATGAGATTTAATGAGTCCAGAATTTATAATGAGTCCATAATTGTCAGCTCCAATGATAATATCTACTGGTCGAGGCTGGAAAAACTTCTCATCAGCCAAATTTAAATCCTTCAAATGAGGCCAATCTTGTATGGTGTTCTTGACTGATGGAGTTATCGAGGTGACCGCTTTGAGAATATGTGCCTCGATAATTATAGCCTCTTGAGTGAATCTTGATTTGAGAGTGAGCTGAGCGGAGCCGAGAGAACAGCTTTTCCACCTCCTATTCCATGGATCACAAATGATGATGAACAAGGTGAGAGCTTGAATTGATTTACCAGGTGTTCGGTGACGAACGTAAGCTCAGATCCAGAATCAATCATGAGACGGTCGTAATGATCGTACATTGACGTTCTAAGCTGAGCGATGGCTGTACCTAAGAGCGTTGCTTCGTTGAGATTGGCATGTGATGAGCTGAGCGGTGGGTTGAGCAGAGTATGATGAGCTGAGTGGTTTGAGAAAGTGAGCTTTGAGCTGACGACTGCACCAACACTTCAATGAGCATCTGATGTCCACGCATTAGCTGGTTGTGTTGCAGATGAGGTTGATGATTGTTGTGAAGGTTAATTCTGAGCGTGAGGTTGTGAGCGTGATGGGTGAATCATGGTGTGTTGCTTTTGGTCACACACCTTGCACCTTGCTGCGCTTCTGCATGACAATACATTGTGACACCCTAGACAATTGGAACACAACTGCTTATCACGTACAAATTCTTGTCTAGTCCTCACTTCTAACGCTCTGAACGCTGGGCACATCACGATGAAGTGTGGCTGCTGGCACTTGTCGCAAGGGTGAGCAGTGGGTCCAAGATTGTAATTGACGGTCTTGGAGTGTGCAGATGATTGAGCTTGAGGATATGTTTTTTGTTGAGCTGAACCAGATTGAGCGGTCGGGAGTGGCTGAGCGGATGATGTGGCCACGTTGTTTAATTTGCGTTGAGCTGCTTGCTTATTTTTCCCTGTGACGTTCTCAACACGCTCAAGAGCTTGTGCACGCGACGTTAGGAACGTGCGCACACTCGCTGACGTCGGGAAGTCTTGCGACATACCAAGGGAGTGCTCCCAGCTCTCCTTGGTGGCTCGGTCCATATTTTTGACAGTGAGATGAGCTAACAACATGTCTCCGAGTTGCCCCGAGACATTGAGCGAAGCCAAGCCCTTGGTTACCTTGCTGAGGGTTATCTCCAATGCGTTGAGTCCCTGAGCTGATTTAGAAGTTAATGGTATCTGGTCCAGTAATTGGTCCAGAAACGAGCAAATTGCCAGCTGCTTATTGTCGTAACAATATGACAACTGAGCCCAAGCTGAATCGAGCGAACTATCTTCGACGGGGTAGCCGGCGATGATCTGAGCTGGCTCACCAGACAAACAACTATTCAAGTAGTGAAGTTTCTCCACTGGCGCCAAACCTTCATTACTGAGGAGGAGGCTCTTAAACAGGTCTCTGAAATGTGGCCACTCCGAGTATTCTCCACTAAAATGAGGCAAGCTGATGTCTGGTAATTTTGGCCGTCGATGAGCTGAGCTGGACAAGTTTTCACATTGAGCTGGGATAGAAGAAATGAGATTGATGACACAAATTGATTTTCCTTGAAATAAGGAAGTTCAGCGGCTTCCGTGCTCCAACGTACTTCGATGACCTCCTGATCTTATGTGCCTATATCAAGAAGGCATTGGATTTGAGTGCGGCATTCATGGAGAAGTCCAGCCGACAACACCTCCTCGTTAAGCTGCTCCTGTATCTCTTTGAGCACTGCAAGGCGTAATGCCCGTGTAGAACACCGCACTTCTAACTCTCGCGGTGGCCGATGCGAGCGAGTGATGGGTAGAGTCACAGGAGCAATGTTAGCCTTGTCGATGCTGCCGATGTTGGAGAGCGACGCAGATCGAAAGTGCTTAGCTTTCTTGGCATCCTGCTCTGGCACCTTCAAAGTAGCGCCGCTGCTTGATTGAGCCTTCTCCGAATCCATTTTGAGTAATTTGGATGAGCAAGAGTTGAGCGGTAAAATGAGCGGGCTTTTGCTTCCAATAGTTGCACGCATACACCTGTATCACCGTTGTGTTAGAGCGACGGTTTTAATTACACGCACGCACTTACTGTAAAGTATCAAATCCGGCTCGAAGGATCAAATGTTTGAGAAATTTGTGCGCTGGTGAATTTAGGATGATGGTAGTTACAGAGGGCGGGGAATTTTAATAAACAGAGCTGAGTTTTAAAGAGCTTTATTGATGAGTGCAACTTCGTACCTTCCAACAGTTAACTTGCTTGATTTACTTGAGTAAAGATTTATAGAGCTGCAGAAGTGTAGATTGAGCAGAAATTAAGCAGTTGATTTGAGCAGATGAGCCTTGCGGTGATGAGCTGGTGATGAGCGAAAGCAGGGGATAAGCAGGTTGAAAAAAGCGAACAAAAAGGGTAAAGAAAAATCTAAACGTCCTTTTCCTTGTGCTAGTTGTCTGAGAGAGCGAGATAGCGAGCGCGCGAGCGCCGCGACGCTATCTTTTGGCGCGTAGACGCCTGAGCATGCGCAAGTGTGTATGCAGCGCCTGTCGACTCGACAGAGTATAACGACGCGCGCATGAGCGCAGTCGATAATCACGAGGGCGCGCGATTCAAACAGGTAAATCAAGAACAGGTAGATATGTAGAATATCCAAAACCAGAATATAATACTTATAGTAATGTAAAAATGCAGTAAAATTTTAAAAACACATGCATGTTCTCTATTACAAAATTAATTACCCATTTCAATTTCCTACATAGAGGTTAATAAATTATTTCATTGACAATGAAGGTAATTGGAGGCAAAGAAAGTACACTGTTTTAAGAAAGACTTGAATTTTACAGCACTTTTCAACGACAGTGTACTGTAAATTGAATGTACTTGGTACTGGAAAGGAAATTTCAACGACATGCATTAACTAAAATTAATGCGCGTTTACATAAATTTTACTGTGAAAGTACATTAAATTCAATGTAAATTTACATAAATTTTAATATGAAAGTACATTAAATTCATTGTAAATTTACAACAATTTGAATGTTCATTTTAATGCAGTCACATTAAATTTCAAGTATAAATGCAAAGAAATTGATGTTAAAATACATTTTCTGTATTTATATTTGAATTTTAATGCGACTACATTGAAATTGTTGTGAATGTACTCGATTTTAATGTATTTCCATATTAAAATTCATGTAAAAATTATTGCAAATGAACATATGCGACATGTGGTACTAAATGTTGTTATAGCTAAGTGGATAACATGCTGGACTTGTAACTTTTTGGATCGGGTTCAAATCCCTTATGGAGCTTTTTTTTACATCTTTTTTTTTTGGTTAATAAATTAAGTTTTATTTATTTTATATGTGAATGTTGACCATTTAATAAGTTTAGTTTATTCAATTTAATTAACATGAAAACATTCAAACAATTTCAATATAGTCGCATTAAATTTCAAGGATAAATCCTGAAAATCTAACGCCAAAATGAATAAAATAATAAATGTTGTACAATAATTATTGTTGAATAATAATAGCTTTTTTCTCATATAATGCTCAAACTCAATTTTGCGAATTTCTCTTAAGTGCGAAATAAATGTAATATACAAACAAGGACTCATGGTCAAGTGGACTAGGTGTTGGACTCTGAATCGGAACGTCACAGGTTCGAATCTCATCAAAAGAAAGTTTTTCCATTTAAGGGGATGCCGATCTTAACATACAGGGTGTCTCATTTTAATCTATCACCCCGAATAACTTTGCATGATGATCTCCAATTGAAAAACTTTCAATACAAAACTTATAGGGGGCAAAGGGGGTCACGTAACAGTATGAGTGACCTTGACCTTGATAACGTTTTTCAAGGTCATTTGGAGGTCAAAATCATTTTTTTAAATAGTAACCCCTATTTTTGACTTCAGATTCTGAAGGAGCAGGAAATTTTACGTTCCGATATGAAAATGTAAAAATTAACATGGGAAACGATGAGGCATCTAGTGCAATGTTGATCATTACGTCAACTTAAGGATAAAAATATCAAGTTTAAAACTCTAGGTACCTCTTATTTATTATTGTATTTAAACTGTCAGTTATAGCGGCCACCGGTAGAATCGGATGTAACTTTCAAGATTCCAAATGATGATGATAATTTTTGCCAAAGCATCTTTGACAAACTTTCAGTTGTTTGCAGGCGCTTTAAAAAGTTTCATTCCTTTCCTGCCTTTTTGACGAAATTAAAGCAATTGTCATACCTCGTCCTAATGAATATTTTAGTTCAGTGGCTTTCTACTTTGAAAACTTAAAATGAGTTTCTCTTGGAGATTTGTTTGGAGATTTTTTTTCACGTATTTCACCTTTGGCAACGAAGTTTATTATTTATCAGTCCTTTTTCTCAAATGTTTGTTCCCTCTTTCTAAATTATTAGCAACGCTTTGTGAAATTTCTACAATTTGCTTCAAGATTCGACATTTTCTACGTAGGGTCTTCTGCTCAAATAATAATACTTTTCTAGTAAAATAAATGGCAGATTATACCTCTGCTGAAGTA
The DNA here is from genome assembly GCA_018906775.1 of Sycophila sp. Sp_5. Classification (NCBI taxonomy): domain Eukaryota; kingdom Metazoa; phylum Arthropoda; class Insecta; order Hymenoptera; family Eurytomidae; genus Sycophila; species Sycophila sp. Sp_5. Next base: position 127,961 of record JACCID010000213.1, read on the forward strand.
GTCGACATGATACGCATTGTTGGCGCTGCTAATGGCAATTATTCCGCTGCAGCACGGCTTTATGCCGAAAGATATCCTGATAGACGTCATCCAAGTCGAATAACTATTAAATCTTTAATTGTTAGAGCAGAGGGAGGTAACTTAAGGCCCATTCGACGCAAGACTGGACCAAATCAATTAAAGTCAGTAGTGACATTAGCCGTTGTTACGATGAATCCGCATACATCCACTAGAAAAATTGAGCAACAACATGGGATATGTAGGCCAACGGCTAATCGTATTCTTCGACTCCACAAATTTCATCCTTACCATATTAACTTAACACAAACACTGGAACAAAGTGATTTCAATTGCCGACTTCAATTTTATAATTGGGCTATTAACCAATCAAGGAACGATCGGTCATTCTTTTCTAACATGCTTTTTTCGGATGAAGCGTATTTTAATAACAAAGGAGGTATTAATTGACACAATTGTCACTATTATTCAAATGTTAATCCTCATTGGCAACGAAATGTTCATCCTCAAAGAAAATGGTCTATTAACATCTGGGCTGGAATAATCGGGAATCACGTTATTGGACCATATTTATTCCAGGGAAGTCTTACTGGAATACGTTATCTCAATTTTCTTCAAAATGATCTACCTGTTCTGTTAGAAGATTTAAATTTAAATATTCGTGCTCGTATGTGGTTCCAGCAAGATGGAGCTCCTGCGCATTCATTTGGTCGTGCAGTAAACCATCTGAACAATGTATTTAGATATGGATGGATTGGTTTAAGGGGACCGATTCATGAATGGCCTCCAAGATCTCCAGACCTAACCCCCCTAGATTTTTTTCTTTGGGGGTTTGTAAAGGAAAAAGTTTACGCTACTGAGCCAACAACGATTGAAGATATGCAGCAACAAATTCGTGAAGCATTTAGAAGCATTACACCGCAAATACTCAGAAACGTCCAAAACGACTTTCATCGACGAATGCGTGTCTGCATCCAGCAAAATGGAGGACTTTTTGAGCATCTTTGTTAAAATGATTAAAATCATGATCATGATTACAATCGGCCCTTTTCAGGGCCACATGATGTGCAAAATGCTATTGACAACCTCCCCGTGGTGCACATCGGATAACGCTAATGTCAACGGTGGGAATGGAAGTGTACTAAAGAGCAAAAAATTGGGGTTTCCCTTTACAAAAGAAACAGCGCCGAAACGTATTATGGAAATTTTTCAATCGGAGGTCATACTGCAAAGTTATTCGGGGTGATAGATTAAAATGTCTAAGGGTTCCCATGTTAATTTTTACATTTTCAGCAGAGATTTTGACCCATGGAGGTCACTCTGACCCCTCACATCGATACATATCGGAACGTAAAATTTCCTGCTATTTCAGAATCTGAAGTCAAAAAGAGGGGTTCCTATTTAAAAAAATGATTTTGACCTCCAAATGACCTTGAAAAACGTTAGCAAGGTCAAGGTCACTCATACTGTTACGTGACCCCCTTCGCCCCCTATAAGTTTTGTATTGAAAGTTTTTCAATTGGAGATCATCCTGCAAAGTTATTCGGGGCGATAGATTAAAATGAGACACCCTGTATAATATTTATATATTTGTATTATCAATTTAAAATAAATTATATTATAATTAAAATAATAACATAAATCCTATGGTTCCTATAATAATATGAACTTTACATTATACAAAATAGTTTTAGTATTTTATTTATTTTAATGTAATAAGTAGCTTTTTAAAAATTGCAATAAATAAATCATATAAAATACTTATTTTGTATAATAAAATAATTTAAAAACCTTTCTTCTATTTGTCATGTAGCTGCTAAATACTACTATAAAATATTTAAAAAAGTTTACAAAAATATTTCAAGAAACTTTCTTATGAAATATTTTACGAACATTTCATAAAATATTTTTGCAGGATCGATGTCGCGGACATAATATTTCAAAAACTTTTCATGAAACATTTCTGAAACATTTCAAACTTCATGAAATCTTTCAGAAACCTTTTAAAAATTTTTATGCTATGTGGGTAAAGCTTCTACTGTAAACACTATCTGCATTAGAGCACGTGCATTATTTGTTTTGCTTGATTTATTAAACAATTTTTTAACGCAATCCTTTTTACGTATATTCTGGAGTCTTTAATTAATTCCTGAAACTACTTAATATATTTTTAATTATTAATCAAATTTTATAAATACAATTATATTTATACTTCATCGCCTTCAGCAAGTGGATATTTCAAGGTCCAGCGCGTATCTTTAGACTCCTGAGATGTCCTTATTTTATTTTTTTTATCTTCATATGTATCGGTATCCTCTTTCTTTAATATAAATAGAATAGTCAATTTTATTTATATAAGCACAAAGTCATAAATTAATATTTAAAAAACAATATATAGTACCTTGTTTTCGAGAGGTTTGTTTTCTTCTTCCGAATCACTGGAAGAAATTAAAATGGTAGCATTTTTTCCTTTCTTAAAAGGTATACATTCAGGACCTGAGTCATTCGCATTTTCATTTCCACTTAAAAATCTAATTCTAGATGATTGAAATTATTTAAGTTTTCAAGTACTTGGGTTGTAGGCACCTTGCTGGAGCGTCTTTGTTCACAAATTGCGAGAGAAAGAGTATCACAATTGCAAGTTGGTTTTACCGGTGATACAGTCAATGATGTCGAAGATATAGGTTCATTACTAGGTATTTTATTAGAAAAAGTAACGCTGTTTGAAACTCTTTTTGGCGATGGCATATTAAATGATCGTCGAACGTGAGATATTTTTTCTTCAATCAAGACCTTTTTTTCAATAGAGGTAAATTTCGACTTTTGTATAGCAGCAAGATTTTTTATTTGCTACAAAAAGGCAAATAATTTTCCAGGGTCCAGATGATAAAAATATTTACACCGGTCAATCCAATTTCTTTCTTTGGTTCTTGTATTCCCTTTTACAGCTTGTTGAGTGACTTTTTTTTACAAAATACTAATTGAAGACTTTCTTGCTGATTTCTTTATAGGATGGACCAATAGGAGAAAATCTTTGAACGTATAAATGTCTGGAGAAAAGATAGTTAATAGACTCGTAATATAAGTGAATTCAAGACTAAGAAAAAATGTAATTTTCATTGACTCAAAATTTTAATTTGCTTACAATTATTTGTCTTGACCATAGACAATATTTTCCCTTCGAGTCTTGTATTCCTTTTTATAACTTGTTAAGTGACTTTCTATAGTCTATAGATACTTATATGTTCAAAATTTGTTGCCTATGGACCCTTCGTATAAAAAAATGAACAAGGAAAATATTCAGTTGGTATTTTGTACAAAAAATCACTTGTCAAGAATAAAAATATATATGTACATATATATATATACATGTGTACACATCCACAGTATATTACTTAACACCTACAGCTATCATTTTAGATGGATGCTGATCAAATTTCGCATTTTATAATTTTATTTTCATTTTTGAAGCTGTACTAAAGTCGCAGTTGAATGGCAAATTCAATTCACGATTTTCTCTTCTTCTACGACTGATGAAATATTCAAATATTTTCCTTTTACTACTAATGATTTATTGGAGATTCTTGGTCGTCACTTGTATATCTTTCTTCATAATTACTATTGAAAATTTTTTATAGTATAGCAATAAGGTTAACAAGAACAAACAATGTACCTGCATGCTTTTAACTAATAGTAAAGTGTTCCCAAAGAGTATAATAGGTAAAGAGTATTAAATATTAAGGGCATGCCGAACATAATTGCCGCGCTCTACTGTATCGAAAATTCTCTATATTCTCTGCTAAAGCATCTAATGTAAATTTGATTTTTCAAATAATTTTAAAACGGCTTTATTAATGGCATTTCTGATTGCATCAAAATATTATTTATAATTCCTAGAATGTGCGTAGACTTCTTTTTTGGTTGATTTCATTTCCTATTGCTGAAAATACTGACTTATTTTTCAATTGGAATTGAAATAAGCCAAAAAAGAAGTCTACGCACATTCTACGAATTATAAATAATGTTTTGGTGCAATCAGAAATGGCATTAAGAAAGCCGTTTCAAAATTATTTGAAAAATCAAATTTGCCTTAGAGGTTAGCAAAGAACATAGAGAATCGTCGGTATAGTAGAGCGCGAAAATTAAGTTCGGTATCCCCTTAATATGCACTTTATAAAATATAAAACCTGGGTGTACGTGTGCTTGCAATCTATTTTATCAATTTACAATAAATATGCTTTTCTTATACTTGTGATCTAAACAGTTATGATAAAACAAAGTTTAAGATGACTTGTTTTAAAAAAAGCATATATATGCTTTTTTACATATGTACTCCCTGTTGAAAATATTCAGCTGGAAATGCAGGTGGATTTTCCAGCTGGAAATCCATGCATGGACTGGATTCCAGCTAGATTACCAGGTGGAAATTCCAGCTGGATTTCTGGGGAATGCAGGTGCAATTTATATCTTGATTTCGAATCAATCTAGGTGGATTTAATGGATATCCAGATGGAATTTCCGATGGAAGATTGGAAATTCCATCTGGATATCCATTAAATCCACCTAGATTGATTCGAAATCAAGATATAAATTGCACCTGCATTCCCCACAAATCCAACTGGATAAATTCAACCAAGGTTCCCCAGAAATCCATCTGGATTTTCCACCTGGATTTCCAGCTGGATATTTTCAATAGGGGGATCAACAAATCTGTTTTCGATTTTGTCGCATTGACTAAAGATTTTGGTGATTCAAATAAATTTTTGCTGAATCAACTAAATATTACGTGACAAAATCAATTAATTGATTTCCCTGTTGAAAATATCCAGCTGGAAATCCATTAAATCCACCTAGATTGATTCGAAATCAAGGTGTAAATTACACCTGCATTCCCCAAAAATACAACTGGATAAATTCAACCAAGGTTCCCCAGAAATCCAGCTGGAATTTCCACCTGGAAATCCAGCTAGAAAATCCAGCTGGAATCCAGTCCTTGCATGGATTTCCAGCTGGATATTTTTGACAGGGTTAATAAAACATTTTGTTTAAAACATGATTGAACTAAACATTTAGTTGAATTAACTAAATATTCAGTTAAATCAACTAAATGCCAATCAACTAAATATATTTAATTGAATCAACAAAATTTTTTTTTCAATGTGTAAATTTTTTCAGATTTTTTAAAATGATGTTTGCATTTTTCAAAATATGGACTAATTAAAGAATAAAAAATAATTTTAAAAAATCTGAAAAAATTCACATATGTTCCTTGACTGATTCTAAGCACTTGTTTTTCTATACATTTTTTTGTATTACCAAAATATTCGATTTTTCGATGGTCACTGTATTGGGATAATATTGCTGATAGATTTTCAAATGTATCCGTAAATTTTTGTCAATAATTCTAAGCACTTTTTGTTCTATAAATTTTTTTCATAAAGTTAGTATACTTATTGGGGAAAAAATTGCAAAGATTTTTATTACAGTCATCTATAAAAACAGCGGTTTCTGTGGTCGATATTTTGAATTTTAATGAACTTCCCGCGTAAAAATCGAAACAATGGGCAATGTATGGCCAATATATTGGATATTGCGATTGCTAATATATTGGCGAAACATTGGTTATAAATTTCCCAATATATCGAGGAACGTTCGGCAAATGCGGAATATCCAATATAATTCCCATACCTTGCCAATAGTTCATATTGTAATTATTTATTTTTACGTTGGCAAACTTTATATATCGCTTGACCTTTAGCTAGACATTTTCCCGTACTTTTTTTTTCTTGATTATGCCCGCATAAAAAAAAAATTTTATAAAAGAATGAATGTTTACTTCTGTCTGGATTTGAACCCACGCACTTCTGATTTCTAGGCTAACGTTTAGCCGACTGAGCTATTTGATTGTTTTTGTTAAATAGTTAGATTCAGGTTAAAACATTAGAATTGTTAGACCTAACCTTCCAAATTTCGTTATATTTGGAATTTAGTTATTTAATAAAAACAATTAAATAGCTCAGTCGGCTAAACGTTAGCCTAGAAATCAGAAGTGCGTGAATTCAAATCCAGACAGAAGTAAAAATTTTTTCTTTTATGATTTTTTTTTATGCGGGCATAATCAAGAAAAAAAAAGTATGGGAAAATGTCTAGCTAAAGGTCAAGCGATATATAAACTTTGCCAACGTAAAAATAAATAATTACAATATGAACTATTGGCAAGGTATGGGAATTATATTGGATATTGTGCATTTGCTGAACCTTCCTCAATATATTGGGAAATTTATAACCAACTCTCTAAATATAAAACAGTGAAATTTCACTGAAAAGTAGTGCATATGCACTGTTTTCAAAAGTCAAAAGTAGGTCACTGATTAATAGTGAATATGCACTACAAATAATAGTGAAATGAATCACTATTAAGTAGTCAACAGTGTACTGTATATAGCAGTGAAATCTCACTACAAAAAGCAGTGAAATCTCGCTATAAACAGAAGTGCATTATCACTATAATTAACATAAAATTTCCACTGTAAGAAGCAGTGACGATTCACTGTTGAAACAGTAAACAAATTTACTGTTTTAAAAGTGATTATTCACTGCTTTGGTTGAATTTAAAAAAAAAATTATCGGATTTGAATTTGAACCTTCCGTGTACAAGTTTAACTCCTAAAGACCATATATATTCAATGAACAATTTTTATACTTCAAATTTTATTTGAAATAGATTTAAATTATATTTTAATTATAGTTTAATTATATCTTAATTATATTATAATATATTTTAAATTGATGTTACCAATGTACAATATTATATATTAAGATCGGCATCCCCTTAAATGAAAAAACTTTTCTTTCGATGAGATTCGAACCTGCGACCTTTCGATTCAGAGTCCAACATCTAGTCCACTTGACCACGAGTCCTTGTTGTATATTACATTTATTTCGCACTTAAGAGAAATTCGCAAAATTGAGTTTGAGCATTATATGAGAAAAAAGCTATTATTATTAAACAATAATTATTGTACAACATTTATTATTTTATTCATGTTGGCGTTAGATTTTCAGGATTTATCCTTGAAATTTAATGCGATTACATTAATACACTCCAAAGGCAGTGCACATACACTGCAAAACCAGTCATTTCACTAACTAAGTTTATCAGTGAAAATGTAAACACTAATAAAACAGTGACAGTTAATTATTTTTTCAGTGAACCAAATACTCACTGTCAACACAGTGATATTTTCACTGTTTTAAATTTAGAGAAAAAAAAAACTCACTGCAAAATCAGTGATACATTCACTGATTTTTCAATAAAAATCTTTCACTGTAAAGATAGTGATTGAATCAACTGCTTTTTTCAGTTATATTCTAGTCACTGACTAAATAGCTATAATTGAATGACAACTCAGTGAAAAACGCAGTCACTGTCAAAATCAGTGTTTTTTTCACTGTTTTAAATTTAGAGAGAATGTTTCGCCAATATATTAGCAATCGCAATATCTAATATATTGCCCATACATTGCCCATTGTTTCGATTTTTACGCGGGCCCGCGTAAAAATCGAAACAATGGGCGATATATTGGGAATTTATTGCAAACTAATATTCGCAATATATTTGGCGAATATTGGAAATATGTTTCCTATACATTGGCATAAGTCCGCTAAGGCGCATTTTCCGTTATATCTCCAATATATTTGCAATATAATTATTCTTAAATCTTTTTAATATTATCCAATATGTTTCCAATATATTGTTAATATATTAAGACACAAATATTGCTAATATGTTGGAAATATATTGCCAATATTTTTGCAGTATGTACAATATCTTTTTCATATAAATTAGCCTTATGGAATCAATAGATATATGTATATCATTGAATATGTATTTATTTATTTTATTTATTTAACCAGAGTAATAGATCATTACATTACAAATTGTAATTTAGCAGAGGAAAACAAATTCCTGTTCGCTAATCCGTTTTACAAAAAAAAATCTTATCACTACAGTACTGTTAACTACTTACTACTACCTTATAACTAAAATTGATTTAATGTAACTCGCAAATTTTATATAACATTTCAATATAAACTTGTTATTTAATAGTTTAACTGTTCTTATAATTATGTAACTATTATTGAAAACTTATATATTCTCACTTATCCAAGTTTTAATGTTATTTACGGAGGATTTTTTGTTTAAATCTAAATTCTTCAGTTCATTTGGGATTATATTAAATATTTTTATTGCTTTAAATTTGCAATTTTTATTACGTACAGTTTTTAGCGTTCTAGAGATTCTAGCCAGCGTTGCAAAATAGTACATTACACAACAAGGGCAGAAAGTAGAAGTTTGCTGCACTGCGTGTACATGAGCCCGAGGCGAAGCCGAAAATATTAATCTTCTGTTGTCGATCCAAATATTAAAGCTGTTGCATAGAAGAACTCTTCCGTTTCCGGCCTGACGACACAGATCTAATGGATCTACATTTTCCTGAAAAATAGAATTTTAATTCTTCTTTTCAAAATTTTATTAATTTTAATAAAAGTTACTTCTTTATCGGATTCCCTTCTTCATTGGCCTCGTCTACCACGATCCCGTTCTCTATCGCGTTGCGAATTTATCTCGCCAATTCTTCCACGGCAGTTACGATTTCTTTCGCGATCCTCTTCTCTCTCTCGTTCTCTTTCACGATCCTCTGCTCTCTTTCGTTCTCTTTCGACTTCGTGCACTCTCGCTCGTTCTCTTTTGTCATTTTGTGCTCTCTGTTCTCTTTCATAATCATCTTCTTCCAGTACTGCGTCTCGTTCACTTTCATAATCCTCTTGTACTTTTTCTCATTCATTTTTGTAACCTTCTTCTCGGATTCTTTCTCGGTCTCTCTCGCGGTCTTTTTCTATATCTTTATTACCTTTCTCGCGCTCTTTTTCTTGCCTTCCGCGTTCTCCTTGATACTCTTTCTCTTGTTTTTTCCCCACCCTTTCTTGCGTTTTCTTTGTCGTTTGTTTTCTTCTTGGCTTTCTGATACTTCTGAATCTTCAAATTCTTTATCCGAGTCATTACTATTCGATGAACATTCATTGATAACATTACAAGAACGTAACAGCTTTAAATTTGATGCTTGCAATAGATCTGCTCGCTTATTTTTATTCATTTTGATTTTTTCTGCAATTTCTTTTTTTTTAATAATTACGACGTATTATTCGCCTTTACATATTTAACTAAAGGTGCCAAATTACCTTCCACGTTCACTATCTGGTGATTTAGATAATTTTTATCATCTAAAAAACAAAATTATTAATTAATTTATTGCATTATTTTTATTTTATAATAAGTTATTCATTATTTTGAATTATTATTTTTTTGCTAAACTTCCGTAAAAACTGATCCTTGCTAGTGGGGGAGGTTATTGTTCGAGCAAAGTGAGGGTGATAGTCGCCCTCGCATGAGAATGTAAGAGAATCTCACGAAAGGATATTGATTGATAAAAATAATATTAACAGTAAGATCGTTTATTATAATAATTTATATATCAAATAAACGCAAATAATTAAATTTTTTAGATAATTATACGGATGAATTTGATACATGTAACGACGTAAATGACGATTTTAGCGATAGTGAAGATTGCGAGGTGAATAACGAGAAGAATTTACTTCTCGACTTAAACGAGAAACTTTTTCCAGATGCTTCAATAACTGTTAAAGAATTTGTGCTGAGTATTGCTGCACTAAAATCAAGCCTTAACCAACTTAAAGTGTATACTTCCTCTACATTAAAATTATTTTCGATAGTTCTACCACAACCTAATAAGTGCCCGTCTTCATATTACAAATTTCAAAAATATTTGCATCTCATAGATGATGCTATTCTTAAAAAACACTTTTACTGCCTCAATTGCAATTCTTTTTTTTTTTTGAAGATAGCGCTGATTTTGACGTTAATAATGATCGAGAATTATCTATCGACATGGAAAATATAAAAGATTTAGTTTCTTGTAAATGTGAAGAAAAAGATAATTATTTTATTGAAGTGCCTTTGATTCGACAAATCGAATCGTTATACAAGCGCCCAGATTTTTACAAAAAATTGTTAAATCAAAAACAGAAAATAACAAATTATACTGTTCATTGCTACAACGATATATATGATGGATCTGTTTATAAAGAGTTATATTCTTCAAATATTTTATATAATGTTAATAACATTTCCTTTATGTGGTATACGGATGGAGTTCGTATATTCAATTCTTCGAAATACAATATTTGGGGCTTTTTTCTTATTATCAATGAACTTCCGTACGATGAAAGGTATAAATTAGAAAATGTTTTACTGGTGGCTCTGTGGTTCAGAGATAAGAAACCAGTCCCAAATATATTCTTACACTGAGAAAAAAATCTAGTTGAAACATAAGAATATTCTGTTGATTCAACAGACTCAGCGCCATGAACGATGAACAGTGGCATATACTGTTGTTTTGAAGGCGCGACCGCTGTTTTGAAAGCGCGACTATCGATTCAACATTCATTCTAATGAAACATAAGATTTTTGTTAAAATGAAAGTATAATTCTTGAAATCACAAGAATTTGAGTAAGTTAATTTGAAAGTTATTTATTGTTGAATGAATTGTTTAATACATCAAATGACAGACAATAACTTTTGAATTAACAGAATTTCTGAATGAGAGAGATGAGCTCGTCGATCACTTGGCCAAATCGCGCTTCCCTCCCTTTTTCCAATCACGTGGGCCTCTCGTGCCTTCGCTGTCGCGTAGTGTGCTGTTTTACTTGGAGTATGCTCCTAAGTCTACGGTAGGTCTTTATAACCACGTTTCGACGCACGCCGATGAGGCTACCCAGCCGGTATTCCTAATACCGGCTTCTCGGCTTTGCAGTGTTCTTCGGAGCCGCAAAGTGATAATTCGTCTATAAACCGCTAGAAAGCGACTGTTTTTTTTCTGTACCCGCAAGCGACCAGCATTCATGATGGTTAGTATATAAGAAGAAAATAATTCAAACGTACATATGTAACTATGCGTGCGACTACATATAACTGCGATGCGTAATTTAAATTTGTTGTAAGCGTCCTTGCGAGAAAGTGTGTGTGTGATACCGACATATAATATTAATGTGAAAAAACATCGAATGTGTTCCCGCTTAAATGTGCAGTTGTTTAAGAAACCTTCATAAATTACATTCAGTTTCCAGCAAATAAGTTGCAGTTAGAGAATACAGCGACAGAAATAAAAGGCGTTAAGGTTCTGAGAATAAAAAAAAGTTTTAATTTCTTTTTTTATCAAGATTCGGAAATTCGGTTGAATTATATGTATAGAAGGGTTAATTTAAGTGAAATATATTCTAAACTACAATTACAAGTACTTTGAATCAACGGTATGGGGCGTTGAATCAACAGCATAAGGTTTTAATTTAACAGAATGAAGCTGTTCAATTCAAAATCAAAATTTGTCAAATTGACAGAGTATACTGTTGCTCGCATTTATAGGCACGAGTCTTTTGATCCAACTGAATTTTTTTCTCAGTGTAAAACCGTTGAAGGATTTATTAAAAACTTTATATCGAGGTTCCACTGTTTACGTGAAAGATTTAGATAGAGACATCATTATAAGAACAATTCTCATGAGCGGAAGATGTGATCTTCCGGCCAAATCCCTTTTTTTGTCCATGAATCAATACAATAAACGTTTTGGCTGTCAAGTGTGTCTAGAAGAAGGCTGTAACATTTAAAGAACTCGGACGTACCGTTTCAAGGAAAATTTAATTTTACGCACTGAAGACAGTACATTACAACACTCCACCCAAGCATTGGAAGTAGGATTGCCAGTTTGCGGCGTTAAAGGCCCTACAATAATGTCCAATATTTGCTATAAATTTATTAAGTCTACTGCAGTAGATGTAATGCACTGCGTATTCGAAGGCGTCGTAAAAAGAATTATTAGAGTTGTGGTTTGAACCTAAATTTAGCAGTGAGAATTTTAGTATAGCAAATTTAATTGATGTTGTAGACGAAAAAATTGGTGCTTGGCAATTCCACTTATATAATAGGTACAGCTAGAACGATTTCAGAATTAGATGCTCAGAGGATATTTAACCAATATGCCTTACAGGGTAAAAGTATATTTAGCTTTAAAAAATTGTGAAAAAATAAAATGCTATTCAATTCTGAAAAAAATGAAAAAAAAATGCTTACAAATTCGTATACAGTTACGTATGATGATGATTGCAGCACCCTATCTTATGTCAAAATCTTATCTGAAATTTTTTTATTTTAAAGGACTAAACACCGTGCAAAATGTGGATAAACGTTATAATGAATTTTTTTTCGATGGGACTTAGAATTTTTTCAGATGTGTAGCAAAATTTTTAAGTTCCGCATCTAAAAAAATTCTTTAATAACGAATTTATCCACATTTTGCAAGGTGTTTAGTCCTTTATAAATAAAAAAAATTCAGATCAGATGTTGGCATAAGATCTCACGTAAGAACTTACGTAAGATCTTACGTAAGATTTTTCAATAGAGCACCAAAATAGGTAGCATTCAAAATTATACTCATGTGACGATGTGTGACTGTAAAAAAATTTGTCAATATCTCGGTGCAACTTATGCATTTATAAAAAAAATTGTAACAACGAACCCTTTTCGTGTAAATATAAGCAACAGTACATTAAATTTTATTCATCAATGTAGAGAAATATTTGATTATGTACATATAATTGATGTAAATAGATTGAAAAGTGTTTGTTTTCACCTCGAAGAAATGAGTTATATATGTGAACCTGTTAATTTGTTAGAATCTGAATAAAGAAAAAATCTCATTATCATTAAAACTATTTATGTCACTATTTCATTCATATTTAAATACTTAAGGATATTTAATTTTGTAATATTGAAAATAGAAATATATTGGCAATATATTTCCAACGTATTACCAGTATTAGTGTCTTAATATATTGGTAATATGTATCCAATACATTGGAAACATATTGCATAATATTAAAAAGGTTTAAGGATAATGATATTGCATATATATATTGGAGATGTATTGGAAAATGCGCCTTAGCGTACTTAAGCCAATGTATTGGAAACATGTGTCCAATATTCTCCAAATATATTGCGAATATCAGTATGCAATGTATTCCCAATATATCACACATTGTTTAGATTTTTACGCGGGCGGATTAAGCAAGATCAAGACAATACCGAAAATCTCTAGATTTTTCAAGTCCAAGATCAAAATCTTATCTCGTCAGTTGTTTTCCATATTAAATATCTTCACCAAAAAGTTTCTAATTTATCATAGGCGTATCTAATTGTTTTCCAGTTTTTCTATTCCGCACTTATTTGAATTTATACACTTGGATTATTTAATTTGCAATTTACAAAAATTGCAGGTTTTATCTGTCATATTCTGACTACGTTATGATTTAACTTTTGAATAAATTATGGTTAAAGTATCAAACTTAACCGAATACTTAATTTATAATTCTGATACTATATTCATTTTTTTCTGAAGTATTTGGAATACTTCAGTACATCATAGTATAATTTAATAAATCGATTCTTTTCTAATTTTCTATTTAAAGGAACAAATAATTTGGTATATTTTTTAGAGATTTGATCATAAATGTTAAGTACTGAACATTTCAAGCTTAACCAGCTCCAGTGAATAGGCAAATATCACACCAGCTGTCATTGTTTGTACATATGGCAGCGCCGTCGTATTTTTATCCGCAAACGAATTAAAGTAATATACGATTAAAATAAAGCAGTTGCAATGACACAGAATTAAGTTTTATTTTAATTTATTTATCATTATCTTATTGCAATGTCGAACAAAGTACTACAAACAATTTTAATAAAATAACAATATTAATTACAATAGTACAAAATCTTTTTCAGTTAATTTCATAGGAAAAATCACTAAAAGGAATCCAAAACTTTTTCTGATTTTTGCGTATTTGTTAATACGATTACTCTATATTTTAACTAGTAACCTTCAAAAATTCTTATATTTTAAGTAAATTTAAATTTTTTTTTACAATATGTGTAAATAAAAATTATTTATATTTGAATAATGAAACACCAAATTCTATAGTGTTAATACAGATTTCACTGAAAAGTGACGATTTAATTTTATTTTTTTGGAAAACTACTGGATTAACTTTAAGGATAAGTAGATTTGACTTTCTATTCTGCTGCAATGTAAAACCAAAATTATATTTTGAAATATATGTCATACTTTAACGAATTCTATTATTTTTTTTTCTGCATTTACGTAATGATCTAACAATGCATACATTTGAATTATTAAAAATGTATTGAAGTACTATAGTAAAATCAGAATGAATTTGAAACAAAATTATATAACAAATATTCGTATTCGCACAAGCAGAGCAATGCTGCAGTAAATTTTATAATTTTCCCATGAAATTTTAGAAGGTACTACTGTAATTTTGTCACAAACTTCCCAAGTTGGCCTTTTTTCAAAAGTTTAACATTTTTTTAAAGGTACTTCCTTCATTTTCTTATTTTCATTTAAAAATGCGTAGGTTATGTACAAAAAATTATAATAGTACGTAGTAAAATTTTTAATGTGTTGAAATTCGAAGGCACCTTGTTCATTTTTACAAGGTTATTTAGTAATTTTTGTGATGAACCTAACAAATTTGGCTATAAATCTAGATATTATCATTACCGTCTCTAAAACTTGGAAATGGTTCTAAAAGTCATGAATGGAATAACGTATAAAGTTTTTGCAATCTAATTTTTCTGGAAATATAGCTTATTTTCTGCAAAAACAATCTTTATGATTGTTTTTTTAGAATGCGTAGTTTAAAACGAAAAGGAGGTTGAGAAAAAATTTTGCAAAAACTTTGAAAATTGAAACTCTAAACGTCTAAAAAAATCACAGATGTTCACAATATCAAGAAAGACATATAAAAAGATGTTCTCATCTGTAAGATGACAGAGAACTAACCTTATATATAAATGTATGTGTACCCTGGTAGAAATTTAAAACATTTAATGGCAATTTCATAACTGGAGAAATAGAAATGGGCGGGAAAAAGATGCCATTTTTAACCCCATAATGAAACGCTTTTTTAAATCAGAGTCTCACATTTAATCTGAATAATTAATGTGCATAATTAAATAGGAAAAAAATGGCTTGCAAATGTGTGAAAAGAGAAAATTATAAAAACGTTTAAAATTCACTAATATTCGCACTGGAAAGTGAAAACTTAGTAAATCGTTCACTATGAGCTTATTAAATGCTGTTTCATAATAATCCGCTATCTGAGCTCGGAGTCGAGATCGCAGTTCCATATAAAAAAGCTACTTTTAGGTTATGTTCGCCCCCCATTTTTCTTCGCCCAAAAATGGCTAATTTTAATACCGATTAGCAGCTAGTATTTATCCAATATTTTTTTATTCTAATAAATGTGCGAATGATGAACTGTGAAAAAGAGCGTTTCATCTTCCACTAAAAACAAGCCATTTCTTAGTTTCGTGGCTATTTCTAGTAGGGAATGTATTTTCTTTATCGCCTATTACTTGGTGAGCCAGTGACTTGGTATAGCAAGGTTAATGTAAAAAAGGGTGTAAAGTGGAAGTGTAAATTGTACGGATTATGTGGGATGTTTGTAAATTTTAATACACAATAATTCGATAATTATATATTATATTACAAAATGATAAACGGTAGATATTCTTAAAACTTTCCCCTCAACACAATAACAGAGTTTTCATTTTTAATTTTTTGAATATTGTGTATAATAGCAATAAAATCATATAATTTACTAAACGTACGTATTTCAGCGTAAAATAAGAAAATGAAGGAAAATGTATTTTTACACTCACACACAAATATATGCGCGCGCGCATGCACGCACACACGCAAGCACGGGCACACGTGCACACACACAACTGAAACGTAGTGAAATAAAAATATATCTTACCTACACTGAGAAAAAAAGGTAGTTGATTTAACGACAGATTGTAGTTAAATTCAATCAACCAAAATCTGCTGTAAAAACAACGACAACTTAGAATAGAAAGAATGTCAGGACTAATTTCATTTTAATGTAATTATGAGGTCAAATCGACCTTCACTATAATTGATTCAATCACATCAAAAAGTATTTTAAAGAAAAATGTTATTCCCTGTATCTTTCGCAGTTCATGCTTTTATTCTACACTTAACACTTTACTGATCCGTGCATTTAGAGGTTTTGTAAAGCTGTAGATTTATAGAATGTTTATTTATTGATTACAAATTTGTTAGAACTTATTATTATTTCGCATTTGCCGTATTGATAACTTAAGTTTACAATGTAGACCCTATATTACATACGCTCGCATTTCACGCTTGGCAGACATGCTTGTTTAGCTTCTTATATAGTAATCAGCGAAGAAGCCGTGCACATGCGCGAAAATTTCAAGCAGCAGGATCCCTCTAGCGGCTATTACGGATCAGCTTCCACTCCTACTCGGCCTGGTTCAAAGCTGAAGCTGCCCAACAAACAAAATGACGGCATGTGACGGCACGATGTGGGCACGCGTGCCGACAGATACGTTTTAAGCATAGGACTCGGTCGGAAAACGGCGCGTTAGTTTTGTTTGTTGGGTTACTAGAGGTTTAAGTACTTTTAAACTTGCCGTAATATATTGTAAAAACATGTTACATATAAAATCCTTCTTTGCTCTGCGACTAATTAGCTGCTATGCTATGCATGCACTGACTCGTGCTCCCGCAAACAAAAAAAAAAAAAAAAAAATCGCGGCGGCGCGGCGTGGTAAGGGGCAGCACGACGCCGCGACGACTATGACGGTGCGATGTTACCATATCGACGCACACAAGCATTGTTTGGAAGGCAGAGGTCACTCCTTTGAACGCATCCACGTTAAATCAACGCCAATAGCGTTAACTTAACTACAATTTGTGGTCGCTACTATTTAAATACAAATCTGTGGTAAAAGTAACAACAGCGCCGTTGAATTGACTATGTCACCATTCAAATGACGACAATTTTGTCAAAACAACGGCTTGGCGGTTGAATTGATTGCGAGGGTGTTTGAGTTGACAATGGATTTTTCTTAGTGTATATGTTATTTTACCCGATTTTGGCCTTTTTTCCGACTACCGACTTGACTAATCGGATCGGTAGTGGTCATCCGATTATTAAATATAATAAGACATCTACACAGATAAAAGATAGATAATCGGTAATAGTATTAAAGTAATTCGTAAATATTTATTTTACAGGTTGTTCAACACAGCACGCTCTTTTAGGTAAAACTAGACGTCCTCGAACGGCTTTTACTTCACAACAACTTTTAGAACTAGAAAAACAATTTCGTCAAAATAAATACCTTAGCCGACCTAAACGATTTGAAGTTGCAACTTCACTTATGTTAACAGAAACTCAGGTAAAATATTTTGCAATTTTAAATATAATGTGGTAGTTAATAGAATATCAGATATTTTGAAAATATAGAGGAATCCGTGCAAGAAGAGGTTTAGAGTAGTATAGAATTGTAACGTGGATCTCGCGACGTTACACTTCTCTAATAGTTAAGAGCGCCGGAGACGCTGCGCATACACACACGTACGCGTCAGTCAGTGTTAGTGGCAAGAGAGAAGCGCGAGCAACAGCGTGGCTACACAGCCGAAGGCGCGAACCCTCGCGGATAGGAAAGTGGGGGAAAAGTAGCGGCCCTTCATAATGAATATCCGCCCGATAACAGCCTGCCAGTCAACACCTGTGAGGACCATTATCGAGGCCACAAATCGACCTAGAGGCCAGGGACAACAAAGCACGCGACCGCAGCCGATCACCCGAGGGACTGCGTTGCGCCGCTGAGGAGCCAGGGACTACGTCCGCTGCAGCTAGACGGCCAGGTCACGAGCCGGGAGCAGGCGCCCGTCAACCGCCCGCACAGAGACACCGCAGCCGACCTTCCGCACGGCTTCGAGGAGAGGAGCAACGGAGCGACGAGCCGAGCGCATAGCGATAAGTACCTCGTACCCCTCTCACTCTCTCTCTCTTGCCAGTTTAGGATCGGCTAGCGAGCCGATAGCAGTAGGAGCGTGAAGATCCTCGGATCGCGACAGCGAGTCGCCTTTGTACGATTAGACGAAGCAATAAACTATCGTTGCTAATAATTAATTGGCTTGTTCGACAATAACCCTGCCCCGACAATCCTCACGTCCCGTTCCCGCGAGTTAGCTGAGCCCGCGTAAATCGTGAGTTGGTGCATCTTTGATTCGACTAAGGGAAGCCTAAGGGGCAGTAATGAGTGCATCTCGCGAAATAATCGAGGCTAATTCCCGGCCGAATTAATCATGTCACAGAATAAAAAACGAATCTTTTTTATACTTGAAAGATCTTAGTAAAGGTTTTAATTTTCGAAACAAAAAAATAATAACCGACGTTATGTCTCGAGCGGCTAGGACTTAAAGAAAGCGCAGCGTCCGATTTAAGCCACTCCCCTGCTTTGCAATGACGTCATGACTTATCTTGTTGCGAGCTGACGGCGACCGTCGCGAACGCTACTGCTTGCTGCGGGGGACTCGGCAGGGGGCTCGGCGGCTGAATCTCGACGACTCCTGACTGCGCGTACGCGAGTGGAACATTATGGGAATCTGACGAAATGGAGGACGAGTAGTCAAGGGAAAAAAAAGAAGGTTCCTTGAGTCATTAATCTTTACTGATAAACACTTTTTCTTTATTTAATCCTTGTTGAACAAAACAAAATAAAAACAAAATTAACTGCGGCGAACCACGCTACGTAAAAATAAAAGAACGAATGGGATTACAAAGGAATATGCACTGGTCGCGATGATGACCTTTCCACAGCGCTCTGTTATACTGGTCAATGAACAGCCGAATTTGAATTCACCATTAAAAATAAGGGTTTGGCCGTAACTTTTAAAGATAACTATAAAAAATAGTCCAAAATAATTTCCTTCAAGTCCTGATAAAATCTTTTACCTTGATCTTTATTATCAATGTGGCAATTGAGAATGCGAAGTTTCAAATTCATTAAGTAACGGTTTATGTCCAACTGTCGTAGAAAAATACACTCGGACACAAGTAGCTCTTGTTTCTAACCGCGAAAAAAGGTCCGTCCCTTACTGGAATTTCTCGAAACGAGGCATTTGTGGTAGGACGCATTAAAGAAAAAAACCGCATACGTGAAGTAAAATTCGATAGAATAGTCCTATACCAGTAGGGGTATTTTAAGTGTCGAGGACAGTAAAAACTTTAAAGTTATTTTATTTTAAAAAACATTGACCAAATTGAGTGTAAAAGTCGGCCTTGTTATTTTGTGTTTCTGGCGAGTCCAGTAAGCTGACCTGGAACGAAATGCTAATGTAGGCTTTTAAATTAATATAATTCATAAATCCCGACGGAGTTTTTGTTATAATTATCGAATTTAAAATTTCGCGGTTTTATTGTTAAGACGACGCCTTCGGCTTTAAATTCTAATAACTTTTTTTGGAGCAAGAGCAAGGAGGTTAGGAGCATTGGACTGCACATGCGAGCCGTGTGCTAAACTTAGCGGACGGAACTATATGGTTACCAAGAAAGATTTTGCCTGTGATGCGGGCGGTACAAAAGTTACATAATGTTTGGCTTGTACCGCTTTAAGGTTATTACTTACCATAGCAGCTTGAGGGGGGTGTAAAGAACGGAACCTTGTAAAAAAATTATTATTTGTTTATTCGCTTCAATTCTCTAGTTTCAAGTTAAAATCTAAAATAAAAAGAAAAATTCCAGTCAACCGGTAGAAGTGCCTAGCTCGACCCATGGTCGTGGACGTTCGCAAATATAGCGATTCGTTGCCAAAAAACCAATGTAACTCCATAAGAAATAGTTTTTGGAAGATTTCAGATTTCGCGGGGAAGCTGAACTTCCCGGGAATTGCAGATCGTCTAGATACGGGAAAAAGAAGCTGGCGCGAAAGAGTCGCGTTCAGCTGATTCTTGGTTCGGAAGGCTTGCGAGCATGGTCGAAAGAAAAAAAAATCACTTTAGATAAATAATTATGTTACTGGCAAAATTCTTTTTATTTAAAAAATAGTAATAATAAAATACTATTTAAGTTTTCACTCAGAGAGAGAGAGAGAGAGAGAGAGATGCAAACGAGTTGTGACGTCGTAAAAGTAGAAGAACGAGTAAAACAGCGAGCGCTTTTGTTAATAACAAAAAAGGGCAGCTATCGAGTAGCTAAGGCAATCAGACAAAACAACGACCGACAGCGAGGAGGAGCGACTTCCTCATTCTGTGGCTGGTCGCCGAGCCATCACATTCTTAAATAAAGAAAATTGATTTACCATAGGAGAACGTTTAAAAACTTATTTCACCAAATCTCACCCTTAACAAGGGGTTTATACCAAAAACTTTTCAAATAATGAATTTTTGATTTATTGTATTTTTCTAATACCAATATTTAATGTAAATATCAATATTTATATATAAACATAAACAAATTATCGGCCGTACGGTCAGCGCTCGGTCGCTATAAAAACTACAGATAGCGCCTTCGCGTCATAATCGGAGTGATGATTGCACATTAATAGTAGCATGTTGCTTTGATAGAAAATAATTTTCCATGACAGCATGCAAATTTTCGGGGGCCCCGTAATTTTTTATCGATTTTTGTCCCCCTTAGGAAATCGAAAAATTTATCAAATTATGAAATGTCGCCTACAACGTAAATAACATGTTGCGTTGGTGGAAATAGTACATTACTTTACAAGGGAGGAACCACGATCATTCTGCCCGGTGCAGTGATTGGGCCCCAAGGCGAAGCCGAGGGGCCTAATTCGCCGGGCTTGATGATCGACATTCATCCCGTGTGAAGTATACTATTTTTCTTACTATCCGGCCGAAAATTTGTGATTAATTAACAATATTTAACACAAAATGTGCACACGAGCGGTATTAGTCTGCTTCGAGATCGATGACCATGCTTAACATGCAGCGCCATCTCTGTACAAAACTACTGTGGTATACAGATAAAATTTTCCTTCCTCCTATAATGTGTGTATATAATGTGTGCATAACGTCTCTGTCTGATAAGTTAAGTAATTAATAATGATCGAGGGGATTGGACATCCGCTAACATTTACAACCCGAGCGAAGCGAGGGTTGCTGGTTAGCGGATGTTTAAAAGCCCTGAGCTAAAACAAACACCCTTTTTCAAAAATTAACTAACATTAATTCATTACACCCAGATTATTAATTTTTTAACAATAACATTACAGTATTAATTTTTTTTTGTACAAGATTGAAAATCTAAAAGCGAGCACGTGTCCACGTTTTTGAGGTTACTACTTTTACAGAGTGTACTGACAATACTGGCATTTAAATTCGAGCTGGTAATTTTCGCGTTTCGGTTTACATGCGCAGGGAGGAACGGCAAATTTTCGCCCAGGGTAGTAAGAAAATGAATTTCCATAAAGTCCCCCAGAGTCCCCCAGACTTAAAACCATATTCCTTTGGTGGAAAATGAATTTCCACGACGAAAATGAATTTACACCATGCAATTTTTCGACCGGCCTCACTAGTGTTTTAGCGATTTCTGGCCTCAGAAAATTGAAAATTTTCTCAAATTTTGAAATACCGCTACCAGAGTCAATACCATGTAGTTTTGGTGGTAAATAATAAGCGGACCCGCCCGAAAATTTGCGCGGTGTCGTGGAAATTCAGTTTCCACCAAAGCAACATGCTATTTACGTTGTAGACCACATTTCATAATTTGATAAATTTTTCGATTTCCTAAGGGGGACAGAAATCAATAAAAAATTACGGGGCCCCCGAAAATTTGCATGCTGTCGTGGAAAATTATTTTCTATCAAAGCAATATGCTACTGTTACGTCGTAAAAAGAAATAAGTGTAGAATTCTAAAATTCCTATGTGCACCTTTAAGGAAGTTTGAAATGTAATAAGAATACAAATTAAGGCAATAACAGGGGTGAAGTAGGTGAACCAAAAAGTCGCCCATATATTAAAGAAATATTTAGATGTAATTCGTAAACGGATTCTAATAAATATTCGAAGCAGAAAATGGGAAAGCACAGAGCGCATATGCTTTTCCTTATGAATTGAACCCTAGAATTGAGTCACAAAAGAATTTTACTACTAAACAAGTCTTCACATAATTTAGTTTTCGGCATATAAAAGAATAATTTATACCAGAATGCTAATCAATATTCAAGGCAGAAAATAGAGACGCATTGCGCACAGCCACCTTTCCAGGGAGTGAGCCCTAAGAGTAATTCACGAACCAGCGAAAACCATTATTTCGTCTACTTTAAGTAGACGAATTTTCTCAAGATTGAACCCTACCGGAAATCAATGGAGGGGATTAAAGAGTATGAAACCTACTAGTCTACAACAGGGACGAGCCTCTCCGAGCATCGTCAAGGGTGCGGGAGTCCACCCGTTGTGAACTTCAAATCTGGTACGCAGATCTCCCTGCCGAAAGGACGCAGAGCAAAGGCAACGGCAACTATTACACAGCAGTGAGGAGATAAGGATAGCAGCATAGACTCCAGAGAGTAGAGATAGGAGAGAGAGAGAGAGAGAGAGAGAGATAGAGAGAGAGAGAGAGGGGGGGAGAGAGAGAGAGAGGGAGGGAGGGAGGGAGGGAGGGAGAGAGAGAGAGAGAGGGAGGGAGAGAGAGAGAGGGATGAGAGAGAGAGAGGGAGGGAGAAGAGAGAGAGATGTAGGGAGGGAGGGAGAGAGGGAGGATGGAGGGAGGGAGGGAGGGAGGGAGGGAGAGAGGGAGGGAGGGAGAAGGGAGGGAGGGAAAGAGGGAGGGGGAGAGAGAGGGAGGGAGGGAGGAGGGAGGAGGAGGGAGGGAGAGAGGAGAGAGGGAGGGGGGGAGAGAGATGAACCTCGCGCCGATCGCGAATATCTGCGACATAAGATAGAGTGAGAGGGAAAATTAGGGACGCGGACAGAACGGCGGTTTTGTATAGAAAACCGCCATTCTGGAATAAGTACTTGTACTGACGCCACTTAGTTCATTTTTCAATCGGTTTTCTTGTCGTTATCGAAATATTTTTCTAGTTATTTGTCGGATTAGATAGTAGTTTTAGGAGGAGTTAGGGAGTTTGTTTGTCGGAAATCCAGCCAGTGAATAATTAGTTAGAAGTAGGTTAGTATAGGAAAGCTGTTGGAGTTTAGTGGAGTTCTATTGTTTTGTGGTGAGCAGCGTGGAATTAGTTAGTCGTTGTAGGATCGGTACGGACACACTCGCGCATCCGAACTCGGGGAGGAGACTGTACACTACACTATAACAAGTGTATTACACCAATAATTGAATAGATTGGTATTAAGTGAATTTGAGTGCGTGATTATTTGCGTGATTCAGACCGAATTTTCCCTTGAGTGTTTGTGTTTTCTGAAGCGTGTTTTTCAGCGATCTCGGGGCGGCGGTTTGCCCCAGCATCAGCGACCGTAGTAACCAGACAGCAGCAAAGCGGATTTTGCCCGGACTCGGTGCGTCAACGACCACCCTTGGGTCTGAGCCAGCCGGACATCGGACCAAAACGGTGCACGAGCACCTGGCGCCCTTTTAAGTAGTGAGTTGGTGTGATTTTCGCTTGCGATAAGGGTTTGGGAGTTTTGTTGCGGTTAGGGTGACTGAAGCGAATAGAGTTGAGATTAGGTGTTGGTCCGTCAGTGAATAGTACGGGGACGTTGAAATACTATATCACAATTGTATAACATTGTAATTCCACTTAAAGTTTTAATCATTAAAATCTATAACTTTTGAAATTGTGTGAATCATGTTTATTTGTTTTTCCGAATAAATTTAGCCTATACTCTTTATCCTGGACGTAACACTACTATTAATATGCAATCATCACTCTGATTATGACTCTGCAGTTTTTATAGCGACTAAGCGCTGACCGTACGGACGATAATTTGTTTAGGTTTATACAGGGTGGGCCAAAAGTACCGGAACGGCAACATAACTCGGCAGGGTTGTATTTTAGGAGAAAAAGCTTAAATAAAACAAAAGATATAGGATTTTTTTTGGATATTCGACCGTGATAATAACCATGACCTTGAATGTCATTTCAAGGTCAAGTTAATTTCTTTAAATAGCAACCCATAATTTTCACCTCAGAAATGAAAAGAGCGTCATCCTTGATCTTGAAGGTTGTTTTAAGGTCAAATTGTGTTTTTCAGTGGGAACCCATATTTTTGACCCTGGAAATGGAAAGAGCGGAACATTCTACGTCTAAGTATGACCTTGACCGCCACCGTGACCTTGAAGATCCCGACCAGTCAATTTAAAATTCATTCGCAAAATATTTCCCTTCAATAGTCTGACAGTGTGCTAAACGGAAATAGAAATTCTTAATGGCACGTCTATAATCATGTCTGGTGGTGTTAGAGCATACACGTCAACTATTCGCTGCCTTAATTGATTCAGACTCCGTACTTTGGTATAATCAATTTTGCTTTTTATGTACCCCAAAGAAAAAAAATCGTTTGGTGCTAGGTCCGGTGACCTTGCTGCCCATTAAATTGCGCCTCTCCTATCAATCCAGCGACTTGGGAACGTAATATTTAAACAATCTCTAGCAAATACCCCATAATGGGCAGAGGCTCCATCCTGTTGAAACCATACACAATTAATATTATTACCAGCGATCTCCTGTATAGTCGGAACAATACGTTCTAGTTACAAGTATTTATTGCTATTAGAATTTCCATCAATAAAAAATGGCCCTACTATTCGATTGTTATAAAGCCCTGCCCATACGTTCAATTTTGTGGTGACCCTGTGTTTGACCCTCATACAAACAATGAGGGTTTTCATTACTCCCGTATTTATAGTTTCGACGATTGACTTTACTGGTCAGTTCGAAACTAGCTTCACCCGAAAAAAGGAAATTGGTGTTGCCACCGACTCTTTGCATCATAATTTCACAGAACTCTATTCTGTGATCGAAATCATCCTCGCTTAGCTGTTGATGAATATGAATTTTGTACGGATGAAATTTGATCATTTTTAAATTCCTTCTAATTAAACCGACGCTTTGGCTGAGTGGTGGAGATGCACCTCGGGCGATCGGGAGAGTTAAGCAACTTTCGGCGTGTACACTACTTGGATGGGTGACCGCGCTGGAAGTTGCGATGCTTCCTCGATCTCTTAGGTGTTTTTCTCCACACTCAACAAAGTGAGCGGGAGGTATCAGAATGACAAATTCGGTGCTCAGGCCTACGAAATGTGACTTGGGCATCTAATTTGAGCATTCTCAATATACCGACCCACTCCGGAACGGGTTTTCCTAATTGGCATTTACCCTAGTTATAGGTTTGGCCACAGGTTTTCCCCGTTCCACAGGCATAACTCTGGGCGAATGCGGAGTGGGAGTAGGGACGGGAGGAGGAGATCTGCCGGCAGAAAAAGCTGGGCTACAGGGTGGGTGGGGTTCCCATCACACCTAAGCGGGGGGGTCAGTGCTGTGTCCTCCCCTCGCTCGGTAGTAGGCAAAAATAAAGAGTCGGCAGGTACTGCTAGGCCCATGAGGCTGCAGGAGATTCTCACAATAAAAAAAAAAAAAAAAAATTCCTTCTAATTGATTTTCGACTCATTTCAAGTTCTTGGGTTGCTTTTCCACTTGACATATGGGGATTTTCAACAAATACTTGCGCTACTTCAAATTGACTTTCTTCTGACGTCACGGAAACTGGTTTTCCAGATTCCGGACGATTTTTATTAACCCCAGTTTCTTTAAATCGGTGTACAGTACGGAAAACATTTGACTTCAAAATTCGTCCCTCGTCATTATGGAAGGTTTCATTAAATAATATTCGCACTTTATCGTACGATCTCTGTTTATCTCCCCACCCACTCATCATCAAAATTGTAACCCTATCTTGCTCCGTTAGAGGAGCCATTTGGAAGGAAATATCTACAAAATTAAGACTGCAACCCTTCAAATATCCAGAAAAGAACTATTCATAAAGGAAACAGGACACGCAGGAAATCTCGCTAACTATTCTGTGGAGAAAGACAAATAACTAAAGAATTAGCGTTGAAATTCCAAAAATCAAAGGTATCTAACTTTGAATTCATTCTTGGCCACTGGCGGATAACCGCAGATCTACCCTGCCAGTGACGGTCACTATTGGTCATTAAAGGTGAATTGTGGTCACTCATGGTTATTTAATGCAAGATATGGGTTCCCACTGAAAAAACCAATTTGACCTTCAAACAAATTTCAAGGTCAAGGCTAAGGTCATGGTCAAGGTCACATTCGAACGTAAAATTTTCCGCTCTTTTCATTTCTGAGGTGAAAATTATGGGTTGCTATTTAAAGAAATTAACTTGACCTTGAAATGACAATGACCTATATCTTTTGTTTTAAGCTTTTTCTTCTAAAATACAATCCCGCCGAGTTATTTTGCCTTTCCGGTACTTTTGGCCCACCCGGTATTTTGGTTTTTCCATTCAATCAACGTACAGCTAATCGTCAGACAACCCCTATATATTGCCACTGGTGGTATTAGCAGTGAATCCATTACATTTGCCCCTGTTAGGTTATAGGATTCAAATGGTCTTATAGCCCACTGAACCCTATTCCTAGTTATTATCTGAACCAGCAGAAAAGTAGGCTGACGGGAGACATTCAAGTGCCTCCTTATTATCTGACGCCTATTTCTCGTAGGATTTCCTAATCTGATGTTGTGCACTTCCGGACGGTTCGTCCAGAATCCTGTTCAGTCTAGCCGTATCTGGGTTACTGTTGAGTTACTCGCAGTATCGCTTCCAGTCTTTCCTCTTTTCTTCTTGTAACTATTAAAGAACTTTCTAACCTCGTTGCGCAGGATTTCTAATCTTGGATTCCACCAGGGTATGCGCCTTCCCTGTCTGACATGAATCTTTAGAATCCGACTATATATTATACATACAGCGGCCAATGCGAGAAGAATGAGGGAAGGTTCACTAAGACAGGCGGGAACAGGTGTTATAAAAGAAGAAAAATATAGCAAGCATAAAAGTCTCATATTTTTTTAATTCACATTGATAATAAACTGTCATATTTAGAGTTTGTGCAAAGAGAAAAAAATTTATGTAAAAATTGCAACAAGCCGTACAAAGAATAGTATAGTAAAAATCATTGTACTAAATTTTTGTATACATTGTATTAAATTATACCTCATAACAACTTTTGTTATACTGATATGTCTAAATTTTACGATACTGCATTTAAATTTTATGCATATTCTCACTGTAATTTCAAAATAATATTTTTGGAATGAGCGTTTTTACGTTCCAAATCTCACATATTGTCTTGTTAAGAGTTTTGATTTTTAGAGAGAGACTTATCTTTTTCTTTTTACCATCGCTTAACCCTATTCACTTTATTATTATCAGATACTGAGTTTCGACTGATTTATATATGAGCAAATCCCAGTAACATTAAGATTTACATTCGCCTGAGTTAATCTTCGTTTAGGTCACGTATTATAAAACTATTAGAAATTATTTGATTGATTGAAAGCACTCAGGTGGAATGTATCAATTATTTATTAAGTTTCTAACAATAAATTATAAAATTTAATGAAAAAAAACGCATAAATCAATGCGTGTGTAATAGAGAATAAATATCATTTTACGGCATTACTTCTTCAGCACTTAATGGATCGCTTTGAAATTTTAATTGAATTTACTGTTCATACAGACAAATATAACCCCTGAGTATAGAAAGTGTGCTTCTTTAGGCAAAAAAGTTTTCACACGATCATAAAGCGTAGCTTCAGTTTATTAATTTACAAATTGATTAGTTTTATATAACATTTTCAGCATACTTATTTCCGAAATTTCTAATACTACATAAATTGTTTATCAAAACATAAAGACATCTGCGTATTGTAGAATCATGTGTCATCAAAAATAAGGTCTAGGCAACAGCTTTTATTTTATAGTATTTTGCGTGAATTCATGTCGAAAATTAGATTTTTTTGAAGTACACAATACAGGGTGTTCGAAATGTTCCGGACCCCCCACTTATAACATAAAGTAAGCATTTTGGAAAAAAATGTTAAATACAAAAGTTGTTAAGTTTTGAAGGTCGAACTAAATGATGACCTTGGATTTGTTATTGGTTATCATTTTCAAGGTCATTTAAAGGTCATCTTCAGTTTTTTAAATAGGGACCCCTATTTTTTATTTCAGATTCTGAAAGAGCACAAAATTTTACATCTGGATATGTACCCACGTTATGGCTCAAAATGGCCTACAGAGGTCATTTAGTGGTTAAATGATTATTTAGTAGCAGAAAGCCAAGAAATCCCGATTATTAAGAACTTTGAGCGTATCTGACCAATACTAAAGTAATTTGATTTTGCAAGACAAACTTTATGGTGGCGTTAAATTGACATTGCCCTTGATTTTCAAGGTCATTTGAAGGTTAACCTTAGTTTTCCAAATTAAGCCTCCTAGTTGTAATTCTCCATTTTGCACCAGCGCTAAATTCTGCATTAGGATTGTAGAAGGTGTAATTGACACTGGCGTAAAATAAGCCTTAGGCCAGACAACCACATAACTCGGGCGAGAAAATGATAAATAAAAAAATGTCTAATCAAAATAAGCCTTAGGCCCAACAACTACATACCTCAGGGGAGAAAATGATAAATAAAAAAATGTCTAATCAAAATAAGCCTTAGGCCCAACAACTACATACCTCGGGGGGGAAAATGATAAATAAAAAAATGTCTAATCAAAATAAGCCTTAGGCCCAACAACTACATACCTCGGGGGAGAAAATGATAAATAAAAAAATGTCTAATCAAAATGAGCCTTATTGCTCAGGCACGGGAGGTACAACTAATTAAGGTAACATCATGGGTGATCCAGCCAACTAAGGCAAGACCATCGGCGGCCCAGCCTACTAAGACAAGAACACTAGCGGCCCAGTCAGCTAAGGCAGGACTATCGGCGGCCCAGCTAACTAAATCAAGACAGTGGACTATTCGCCAAACTGAATTTTTTTAAAATGTCGTTGACAGGAACTTTTGACAACAACTGTTCAAATTGTTGCCCATTAACAGTTTGGCAATGTGCTAACCGATTGTAAAAGGCTGCAACAACATTTCGCAAGATTTGCTGAGGTATCAAGTCTATTTTATCAGTGATTCTTTGGCGTAATTCATCCAAGTCACGTGGTTTTATAACATAAACTTTATCCTTCAAGTATCCCCAAAGGAAGTAATCAGAGGCGTTAGGTCTGGGACCGAGGTGGCCATTCAATTGTACCTCTCCGCCCAATCCATCTATCATGAAATGTTGCATCTAAATATCGGCAAACATGAATACCGTAGTGTGCAGGAGCACCATCCTGTTGGAAGTAAATTTCGTCCAGATTTCCACCCGTTAAATTCCGTATAGCAGGTATAATTTGGTCTCGAAGCATGTTTTCATACATTGCAGCATTTAAATTACCTTCAATAAAGAAAGGGCCAAGTACTCTTGCATTAAATATGCCAGCCCAAACATTTACTTTTTCAGGATGTTGCGTGTGGTCCGCTCTCATCCAATGTGGATTGATGTTACTCCAGTATCGACAATTATGTCTGTTCACTGTTCCGCTTAACTCAAACGTGGCTTCATCAGAGAAAACAATGTTATTGAGGAGCACAGGATCATCAGATATCATTTGCATCATTACATCACAAAACTCTACCCTTCTATCAAAATCATCTTCAGATAATTCCTGTACCAACTTTAATTTGAAAGGATGCCATTTGTTGAGTTTCAAAATTTTGTGCACAGATGCAGCTCCCATTTCATGCTGTTGTGCACAACGTCTGATGCTGCAATGGGGGTCCTCAATAAATGATTGTAATACGTCTAAGCTCTTTTCATCATTAGACGATGATTTGGATCTACCTGATTTAGGACGATCTTTAATACCACCTGTCTCTTCAAAACGTCTAATTGTACGAATTACGGTACTTTTTGAAATAGGGTTGTTTTCTTCAACTCTGAATGTTTCATTGAATAAACGCTGTACCTGTTTGTAACCTCTCTCTTGATCACCCCACCCTCGCATCATCAACAAAGATATTCTTTCTCGTTCAGTAAGATGTGCCATTTTCACTACGATTAAAAGTACAATTATTGAAAATTAATACAATTATCTGAATTTCGAAGTAAGAGAACTTCACTTAACCCTTGAAAACAGAAATGTAAATAGGAGTAAACAATTGTTAATTAACAATTATAAATGAACTGATTCCTAAAAAGAATAGTGAGCAAAATCTTCTAAGGTACAAGTAACGATCCTGAAAATGCTATGAATCATGCGTAGAAACTCGTAACCCTTGCAAAAAATTATTGCAATAAAAACTGTTCATGTAAAACGGTTAGATTATTTACTTTTGAAATTAATAACCCCCAAGTGTCCTATGCAGATCATTTCGAGCCATGACGTGGATATTGTACATATCTCCAGACCTAAAATTTAATGCTCCTCCAGAATCCGGAATACAAAATGAGTCCCTTTTTAATAAGCTGAAGATAACTTTCAAATGACCTTAAAAATGAAGGCCAATTTTAAAGTGACCATAAAGTTCGTCCTAGAAAATCAAATTATGTACTTTAGTATTAAAGTACGAAATTTTTTTTTCTTTTCGTCAAATACACCCAAAGTTCTTAATAATCGGGATTTCTTGGCTTTCTGCTACTAAATAATCATTTAACCATTAAATGACCTCTGTAGGTCATTTTGAGCCATAACGTGGATACATATCCAGATGTAAAATTTTGTGCTCTTTCAGAATCTGAAATAAAAAATAGGGGTCCCTATTTAAAAAACTGAAGATGACCTTTAAATGACCTTGAAAATAATAACCAATAACAAATCCAAGGTCATCATTTAGTTCAACCTTCAAAACTTAACAACTTTTGTATTTAACATTTTTTTCCAAAATGCTTACTTTATGTTATAAGTGGGGGGTCCGGAACATTTCGAACACCCTGTATATGTATTTTAGTATTTAAAAAATTTACCTTATTGTATCCTGCTCCTGAGGACGATGGCGCAGAAGAGGACGAGAATTCGATTTTTATTTAGTTAGTTGGCTGGAGAAAGTTAGGATTTTGAACTATGCGAGCCATCATATCATCACAAAATTCAGTGAAAATGTTGAAATCATCTTCGTTCAGTTTGTGTATCAGTGTTACTTTGTAGGGATGGAAATTCGCTTCATGTAGTATGTTATGAACAGATGATGTACTAACTTCGTGCTCTTGAGCAGCTCTACGAGTGGATGTAAGTGCATCTTCAGTAAATGTTAAAAAAACATCTAATGACTTCTCTTCATTACTTGCTGACTTTGGTCTACCTGATCTAGGCAGGTCACTAATAGTGCCGGTATTTTCAAACCTTTTAACAGTTTTTTGAACTGTTGCAAATAAAATTAGAGTCTTATTAGGCCTAAATGTAGCATTGAAAAGATCCTTTACAGCCCTATAAGATCGCTGCACCGGACCCCAACTTCTCATTATGAGAAGCGTTATTCTTTCTCTATCAGTCAGTTGGTCCATTGCACTTTTCTTTGCAAGAGACGCAAGCTGATCAGAATATGAAAATTCAAAAATCAGTAAAATATTTTTTCAGATTGTACACTACTGCTGCGGAAAATTATTTTAACGAATTCAATAGAAGAGCTTAAAATGGTAATAATCAATAATTGTTTCTGGATAACGCTATGGAAACTTCTCCTTTTTAATTGCCGATATTAGATAAGGAGAACTTAAGAAACAAATTTTGACCTTGGATTGACCTTAAAGGATACAAACAAAGTTAGGTTTGAGGTCAGCGCTACTTGTGATTGAAGAAAACAGCTGAAGTAAGCTTTGATCTATTTCCTTCAATCGAGTTTTTCTGCGAGACCTCAAAATTGAAAAATCTCCAAATGACCTTTACGATGAATGGAAAATTATTGACCTCAATGGTTTTGAATGTAAAATTTCCCGCTCTTTCCATTGCTGATGTCAAAAATGGTGCTTCCCATTAAAAAAATTGACCTGACCTTAAAAAAACCATAAAGGTCATCTTCAAGGTCAAATCTAAGGTCGCCGTTGAATTCCTTGTCGAAAATTACATCGAATATAACCTTGACATTTTTTACAAATAAATCACCTAAAAAGTTATTTGGGTGTTTCCAGACTTTTTGGACACCCTGTATAAGTTACTTTATTGAGAAAAAAGCTATGGCAAGTGGACAAATAAATAAAAATTTTAAATGTTTTTGATGGAACAATACTAGAGGTAAAGAACACTGTTTGGGTCTTAATAATGAATAAATAGCTTAAATTGTGCGAGTAGTTAAAGTTTAAAAAGTTCCAGCAATCAAAAGTGATGAATATACACAGCAATAAAAGTGATGAATACAATTGTTATACCTGTTATACGGGAAAGTGTATTTTTTCAATTTAACCCAGGCTGGCCCCCTTAACTTTCCCAAACGCCCGAGGTGCATCTCCACCACTCAGCCAAAGCGTCGGTTAAATAAAATTTAACTTATTTTTTAAGTGAAATAGTGTGGCGTTAGTTTATTTAGAAAATTTTTCGTTTAGTTGATATTCGTAAATTTTATTACACACACACTGAACCGCGAGTTGGAGATGACCCGCAGCGACTCCCCAGGGTACACCATACACCTGGGGAAACGTTTACTAGGCATGCGCGCAACACGTGGTCGAGCGCGGACCATGTGTATAGATGAGAGAGAGAGAGCGCGCGCGAGTCGGAGCGAGCCGAGTACGAGAGATAGATAGATAGATAGATAGATATTCCTTTATTCGCCTGTGCAGGCAAAAATTTATTCATATTTCCTTTGTGAGGATTATCTTTGACGTTATATTTACAAAGACAAAAAACAGCCGGTGATGTAGTCTATTTACAATTAAATAAATAAAATAATAAATACATATAAATACTGAAATTATCACAGATATTAAAAATATCACAGTCAAGTTAAAAAGATATTAAAAATATCAAAGTCGAATTACTTGTGTAGATCTATGATTCACTGGACCAGTGCCCAGCAGAGTAGATAAAATTTGATATTGGAGGTTAGGGATCTATCGCCAACAAGTGCTGGCGCAGCATCCTCTTAAAAGCTGTATAAGATGGCAGGTGGCGGATAGGAGCAGGAAGGGAGTTCCATAAGCGAGCTCCCTGTACTTGGAATGCCCTGGCTCAAAAAAGATACTCTGGGAATCGAGGTTTGCCCTGGTCCTTCAGTGATAGATTTGTCCAAGATTTTTACTGTATAGTCGCTCCGAACAAAGAGGAGAACGCCTCCCCCATTCACATTGCGATCCTGCCTTACTGTCGAATAACCAGGGACCCGAATGAGGCTGTCGTCGACAACTGAACCTAGCCAGGACTCCGCGATTGCGAAAATATGGAAGGAGGGATGATCCGCAAGGAAAAGACGGAGCTCTCCAATGTGCGCTCTGATAGAGTTTACAATTAAGAACCCCGCCTTAAAGGAACCCTTGCCACTCCTTCCACTCCCATTGCCTTTGAGGAAGTGGATATTGAGTCCCTCAATACGGCAGTATTTCTGGGAGTATCCAGACACGCCGTGCGAATGGCTTGCAGATCAGCGGCTGACGCAAAGACATGCGCTCGCTCACCTCCCTTACGTTTAGCCAGGAACCTGCCACCGAAGTGCCAAACATATTTAAAGCCCAGATCTTTGGCTGTGGATCTTAAGTTCTGGAAAAGAATGAACTTATCCAGAGGAAGCATTTCATTTATGAAGACCTTCCTACCCGAGAAGTGGTTGACAGTTTCCTGGGACAAAGAATCTGATTTAATGTCATTCGTTGTTAAGTATATTCGTGTTAAGTTGTCTCCTGACCAGACCGGGTTCAGAAAGCCTAGCTATAATAGAGGGTGATGGGCCGTTGGGTGAGCCCAAACTCTCTATATCGTTTCCTTTTTTCTCCACAGCCGATCTCCGGCAACGGACCTCACGCACATCAGCAATATCCTCTCTGCGCAAGGCAGGGAGGACAGTTCCAAGAACTGCAAAAGCGACATCGCCCAGAGCATCAGGTGGGATCTCAGATCCCTTCCTGAATAACCCGTTGACGATCACTTCGCAGCCCTCCGACGCATGGTTAACGCGAGCACTCATATCACCAGAGCCCTGCCCAGGAGAGGAAACTCTGTGCGGGGCACAAGCCTCAGTCTCACCGGCTGGTAAAGTTTGTACTACCTCAGAGGGTAGTCGAGTGTGAGCAGCAATGGAGCCCTCCAATGCAACCTGTACTTGCTGCAAGTTATCATTTTGTTCCTCGGCACGCTTGAGCAGCAGCTTAGTATTAGTGTTGGGGTCTTTCAACACTCCATTTTGATTACCTATCAAATCCTCCAGGGTGGAGACCCTGGCTGTTAAATTCGCTATTTCAGACTCTGGTCCCTCCGTCGAAATAGTGAGAACAGCATCTGAAACAAGGCCGCCCCCCAAGATGGACTTAAGATCGTCCAGCTGCTTCTCAAGCTCGGCACCGATAGAAAAAGGAGAAGACAGGAGTCGAAGAGCCTACCTTGCCCAGTACGGTACCCTATTGAAAAATCTTACGTGAGATCTTATGCCAAAATCTGATCTGAAATTTTTTTATTTATAAAGGACTAAGTACCGTGCAAAATGAGGATAAACTTGTTATTGAAGAATTTTTTTTCGATGGGACTTAGAATTTTTTCAGATGCGCGTCCCATCGAAAAAAAATTCTTCAATAACAAGTTTATCCTCATTTTGCACGGTATTTAGTCCTTTATAAATAAAAAAATTTCAGATCAGATTTTGGCATAAGATCTCACGTAAGATCTTACGTAAGAACTTACGTAAGAACTTACGTAAGATCTTACGTAAGAACTTACGTAAGAACTTACGTAAGATCTTACGTAAGATTTTTCAATAGGGTAGCACTCTCACTCATTCATTCACCCAGATATCTCGGTGGCTCTCCGGCCGGCGGGCCGCTCGCCTTATCGGTTCTTTGTCTCGAGCGATGGGGGCAGACATCCTCACAGGACGGCCACCGGGACCGGAGAGAGCAAACGTCGACGCTTAACCTTGCGCGACGCTCGCGGTTCATCAGCTGATTGATCTCCAGCGCCGTACCTTCTGTACTTGCTGCTTGTGTGTTTCAGGACTTTCTATCCGGCCGAGAGCTATTGAGTTTTTGGGAGGGTAGGGCCTTACAGGGTTAACGGAACTACGGGAAGGGATTGATTTTCCTAGGTCCTATCTAGTTTCCGCGTGAGGCTCTTCGTACATAGATTTTTGGGGATTCCATGACTGGCAGTGAAACTGGCACGTCACAATATATAAACTTTATCTTTATTTATCCCGCTGTTGTGAGAATTATCAAATCCTAACCGTTTTACATAAACCTGATCTCCTCGCTTCCTCAATATCTTTTCTATTAAAATCCTCCGGATATAAGCTGATCCTTGTAGTCCTTGAGATGATAGGTTACAGGTCGTTTTGCTGCTTTCCGATATATCGTAAATATTTCCTTTGACCAGTTGGGTGTGTATCCCTTCTCGACCATCTGTTTAGCCTTAGTCACTCGAACTTTATCGCCGACCTTGAACTTTGTCTTTGTAGCACCAACTTATGCTTCAGCAGAACGGTCGAGGATACGATCTTCGTTAGCCACAGTAACATGCTTTGGTTTAGCGTTAATCGTTCTGTGTATTCTACTGTTTTATGCTGCTATCAGATCAGGTAAGATGTCTACCCACTTCTAATTTCCTTGCAAACTGAATTATACCCACATTTCGTTCTTGAGTGTGCGGTTAAAACGTTTACAGATAGAGGCCTTGGGATTGCTATACGTTGAGTACAGATTAATTTTGTAACGTCTCATGAGATCTTGAAATGTCTTGTTGCAAAATTCTTTACCTCTTTTTACTTTTAATTGGAACTGCCCAAGCAAACTTTGAACATATATCTATGATTGTGAGCATGTATCGATAACCTTTGTTATCTCTGGGATAGGGTATCATCTCCACTAGATCTGCTTGCTACGTTTCGTCCAATCCTCGTACGTCGACTTTCCGACGTGGATAGTTTCTACGTGCAGGCTTATCGCTAGATGTTCAATCATGGAGATCAGACGAATGACTGTTTAGATTATTCTTTCGTGTGGTATTTTTTAAATCGCTATCCTGACTATTTAATATTGCATCCACAGTGTTTTTTTATTTACCGATATGTGCACAGCAATGTACGCAAATTGACGGCGACTTGAGAACTCTGAGGATTGGCAACATTCCATTGGATATAACTTACCCTTACTCAAATTGCGACCAAATACGTCAACGCTCATTTTGTCAATGAATGTTCTGACGTTGTACATCTCAGTCTATATACCCTACTTCGCGGAGTTCCTCGATGATGGAGCGAATCTCGTTCGTATGACTTGGATTTCTAGCTGATCGCTCGGCTAGTAATAAACGAAAGCGATCTACGAACTCGTTCGGATCATCCCAATATACATAGTTCATCTTTGTATCTCTCCTTGCTACCTTGCGACCTGTTTTTTCCATCTGCACAAACATTGGTTGTATGAACTCTGTGTACTTCTTACTGTTGGAAACTCGAACACTTTCGGTGTGATCAAAGCCTTTCTTGTGCGTACTTGTTTGTTCGGAGAACTTTTTTATAATTTTTCAAATCCTTTGAGTTAATAAAATCTCGATTAGGATGTCTCATGATGAGTAACTCGAGCAGCCTCTCACTGTTTAGATACAATTGGTTCCCAACGATACTATTCCCGAATTGAATGGGAGAATTACCAATAAAGTACATATTTTTTCCCCTACATATGCACACACCATAAATATTAACCAAAAGATTGGATTTGTTTCGATCCAGTACCAGCATTTACTTACCTACCAGATGATCACTTCTCTCGTCTTCACTAGCAGCTGTTTCAAATTCTGTATCGTGAACTTGCAAATCCTAAATAGTTTAATTGATACTCGACTTTTCATCAGAACTGTAGTCGTCGATTGTTTTATTAGCAACATGTGCTAGTGACGGTGCAGGCACTTGCTTATCCGCTAGATCAACCATTTTGTAAAGGGGATCTGAAATGGGCTTGAATGTTTCCTTCATAGCTCTTTCAAATATTTCTTTTTTAAATTGCAGCAAGTTGTATTTGCGTTTGACTGCATCTCAAACATTCACCAGCTGATGCAGTACATCTATTTTTAATTCAAGTTCAGCCATATTCACTATCGAGATGTCTAACTTGGACTGTTTAGATGTCCCAAACTCGTTGCCTATTTATAGCAAAATAGTCAAACCCCTTTCTTTATCTACCAGCATTGATTAGACTATCCTTGACTATCATTACAAATCCATGCTTATCATTCCAACACTTGGAGCAGAGATCTCGAAGTTCAGAGTAACTCCTATCCGTGTTTACGAGATATCTATAGAGATGTTTGAGATTTATATCATCCTATCGAAATAAGACCAATAGATTAACATTGTGTCGTACCAAGAGTTTTGATATATGAGCGTACGACTGACAGAGGTAAAAACAATCAACGTTCTTGGGTCTCCCCATGCAAAAGTATGCTCTCATACTGTTTTGATTATTGCAGGCAACATCGTCGAATATCATGGTGGAGTTTCAGAGAGCATTCTCCTAAGCGACCACTGTAGTTTTGACTGAAGGGAAAGTACTGCATTCCCTCCAGAGTCGATAATAGTTCTTCCAGGAATTTGTATTTTGATTGATTCAGAGACTTTGAATAGAGGTAGATATTTTTAAATCTTAGACCATTGGGATGTACTAAGAGGGTGAGAAGGCTGTTTGTTTTACCACAGTTCGATGGCTCGCAGAATACAGCACCAATGCTGTTTGGAAGTAGATCCCCATGTCGTTTGGGTTTGTTCTGCTGCTACACAATGGTGTCAAAGTTCAACACCGGAAGCTTGGCGGATTGCTCCTTGAGATCCAAGATAATGCAAGCAGGATAAGATTACGAATGAGGATTATTTAGTATAAATAGAGCGCTTTTATATCTTCAATAAACTCGTGAACAAGCTACCTGTGGAACTGCATCTACCTGGGAATCAGTATTGCGGACCTGAAACAAAATTAGTTAAATATTTGGCACTCGGTGATCCTGGTATCAATCCTCTCGACATAGCTTGCAAGAAGCACGGCATCGCTTAATCGCAAAATAAAGAAAACATAATGGCAAGACAAGTTGCAGACCGACCACTAGCAGAAAAAGCTTGGCACGGAGTCATACTAAAGGACTCTAGTTTGGGTGAAAAAGCTGCCGCTTATGCTGTAATCAACGCTATGAAACTCAAATCAACTTTGAGAATGGGTTTAAAGAAGAAGAAGAAGACAAAGAAACCCGTTACATTTAGCAAGGTAGTGAACAGTGCCATCTATTGTTTCCGGTAACACTACTTGCAAAGTTATTCTTTCAGCTCTTGCAAGTGCCTGCAGTGCAGTGAAAGCTGCTGACGAGAAGAGAAAAGTAATAATGACATAGGTGCTACCAGTTCTTCCGAAAGTTGGAGGATTCCTACCTTTTCTTGTTCCCATATTTGCAGGATTGAGTGCTGTTGGTCCTTTGGCTGAAGGTGCTGGTGGAGTAGCGAAAGCTTTTAACAATGCTAGCGTTGCCAAGCAGCAATTGCAGGAGACCGAGAGGCACAACAAGTCGATGGAAGATATCGCTCTAGATAAAGGGCTATTTTTAAAACCATACAAGACAGGACTCAGACTATTCCTAAAACCTAAGAGTAGAATGGGGTTAAAGAAAAAGAAAGATCCTCGAAACGAGTTTGCCGAATAGAGCGCTAACTGACTTTGATTTGGTAAGATACGCATAAGATTTTGAAAATTCCTTACTTTCTTGGTGTTTTCATGAGAAATGTATTACAGAAGAGTGGTCTCCGATGCAGAGAATCCGCCATCGTTAACCTGGATGATGAATGTGGACCTAATACGAATTGGGTAGCCTATCGGAAGAGAGGAAACCGTTATCTACTTTGATAGTTTTGGAGATCTGCAACCACCGCTGGATTTGATGATATATCTTAGAGTTGACGAGATCAAGTGCAACTATGAACGATATCAAAACTATGATACGTATATTTGCGGCCATCTTTGTCTGAAATTTTTATGTGGTCAACTTGGTCAACCTATATAACGAACTGGTAAACAAGCCTACGGTCATTCTAACTGAATAATCATGGAGAACTCATTAACGCTAATCCTCTCGGGGAACTCCTCGGTACTCGAAGCCTAAATTTTTTTCTCACCGATTGAGCTTTTTCGAGATACAAATCACATTATCGGATTGGTTGATCTTTCAACTTTCAATTCAATTCCAAACATTGATACTGGGTGTAATTTTTTTCTGTATCGAGGATTTCCTTGTTAAATCACCGACAGGGAGCTATGAAATTGAGGATATTGAAAGATGCATTCAAAATAAGGTTAAAAAATATTATGAGTCGGATGTATTCGTCAAAAAAACAAACGACTCAGACATCGAAATTAGTATTAAACTTAATAATAATGCATTGCGTTGTAAAATCATGTGCAACAAACGAATTTATTTTGAACCTCCACTGTCCATCGCACCACTGTTAGGATTCATCCGTCGAAACTTGGAACCAAATGTGAAACATGTTTCAGATATGCA
This sequence comes from Sycophila sp. Sp_5, assembly GCA_018906775.1. NCBI lineage: Eukaryota > Metazoa > Arthropoda > Insecta > Hymenoptera > Eurytomidae > Sycophila > Sycophila sp. Sp_5. The sequence continues at coordinate 167,753 of JACCID010000213.1, forward strand.
GGTGTTTATTCTCAAAGAAAATACTAAACGAGTAGAATGCAACATCACTACAGGTGCCTATATAAACAGCCAACGCGTGCACGCGGTACACGAGTTCTTTCCCGTAGTTCCTCCGGGCTACAAGATCATCGAAATTCCGTCACAAGTGATTTACCTACCTGTAGCTGTGAAAAGCATTAATCACCTGCAGATTCGTTTAGTCGATCAAGACGGAGTCTTGGTTAACTTTCGAGGAGAAACCATCACCATCAGATTGCACCTCAAGCAGGCGTAATGGGTATCGTCTACAATGCTAGACCTAGTCGGGTCTATATAATTAGTCCAAAACGGCAGTTAACCATCAGTCGTCAAAGAGTTACCAGAGCGCTAACACGGCAAAACATTCAGTCTTTCTAAAGTTAAGGCTTAAAAGTCGTCCTTGGTAGAAAGTAACTTGTATATTTTTCTGTTGTATCAAGAAAAATGGAAGAAATTTTAAGCATACAGTCTCCTGTCAAATTCGATGAGTCTGTCGAACACTACGATATTCATGTTCACCAACCGTACACCGCGTCGACCTTCAACAATAGCGACGAGATTCGCATTGCTATACAACATCAAGATGTCTGCGTTCTACCGTCCCGCAGTTCCCTTCACGTTTGTGGGAGACTCATCAAGGCTAATGGAACCGTTGCGAATACCAAATTAGACAATAACGCTATCTGCCACATGTTTGAAGAGATTCGCTACGAGATCAATGCCGTTGAGATCAATAGATGTAAAAATGTGGGACTGACAACTCTTATGAAGGGTTGGCTTTCTCTCAATCCCAGTCAAAGTTTGGTTATCGAGAACGCTGGTTGGTTGGATGTTATGGAAGAAAAACAAGATCTGGTTAATGAAGAGGGATACTTTGACGTGAACATACCTCTCAGTATGATACTTGGTTTCGCTGAAGACTCGCAAAATAGTTGGAAATGTAAAACATGAACTCATTCTTACGAGATCGAGGGATGATTTGAATGCCATTCTACAAACTGCTGCAAGAGCAGAAAATCGAGACGTTTTTGAAAATTTCAAGATCGAAATAAAGCGGATCGAGTGGTTGATGCCCTTACGTCACAATTTCTAACGAGTATAAATTTCAATTGTTAAATCATATTCAAAAGGGTAAAACAATCGGTATGAGTTTTCGTAGTTGGGAATTGTACGGGTATCCATTCCTGCCTGCCACTTCAAAGCATGTGTGGAGTGTGAAAACGTCCAATCAGCTGGAGAAACCACGATTCCTTATACTGGGATTTCAGACTAACCGAAAGAATCAGAGAGCTGATAATGCGAGTCGCTTCGATCACTGCAATATTAGCAATGTGAAGCTATTCTTGAACTTCGCAGTGCTATCCCTACGGAAATCTAAACCTGGATATGGCTTACAATCAGTACGTCACTTTGTACGATATGTATGCTAATTTCCATTACACCTACTACCAGAAGGACATCGAGCCAATGGTATAGAAACAGGATTTCATTGAGCATATACCTCTTTTTGTTATCGACTGCTCGTAGTAGAACTAGACATTGAAGAGCGCTCCTGTTGACGTTCGATTGGAGTTTGAATCTAGGGGCAACTTCCCTGCTGGAATTTCAGCCTACTGTGTAATCTGACACGATCGCATAGTTCAGTACAATTCTGCGAGTGGAGACGTAAGAAAGTTTGTTTAAACATTATGGAATATCTAGTAGATATGCAGGATTTCAAGCAGCACGGCGATGACTACACCGTCAAGGAGCTCGCTATTCTCCCCCAGAACGTATATCGTGAACCTGTCGTTATGTTGTTTGAGAAACCCTTTCCCTCGCGAAGACTCACGGATAAATACAAAAGGGAAAATAAGTGGTTCGAACGTCACTATCATGGACTAAGATGTGTGACGTGTATTACCGCGGAGACGAGGTTCCCCCAGGCAACGAGGACGCCGATCGATGCCACGCAATCGCACTATTTAATTATTTATTTTAATACTAACATGACGCACGTTTCCGGAGGTTTCACGGCTGCTCCATCGCGACGACGCCACGGCGAGCACACCCGGAGCACAGACGAGAGGAGGAGAGACGACACGACGCTCAGCGGGTACTCCGGCTGTCACCGGCCACACGAAGACGACGTCCACACAAGGCGGCGAGTCAGCTGACAGCCCGGCGCCCTAACCCTAACTGAGCACGAGGCATACTTGGAGCGTTGGGGAGCAGCGCCGACGACACGCACACTCACTCGCACACTCAAACTACGGGCGAAGAAACCACGAGATGGCACGACGACCTGGACATCGGCCGCGGGAACATCAGATTGGCAGCAATCGAAGATGCGGCGAGCACGTGTTGCCCGCCTAGCGCGGCAAGTGTTGAAGCGGGACGGCGCGAGGCCGTATAGGCAGGGCCGTACGGAGGGCCCGGGCCTCCGCTCGCGCAATTAATGTAAGCTCCGCCATAATGGAAGAACTCGCGGGCCGTCCGGGAATAGAGGGCGCGCACATCGTGACTAGATCGTCCTGCAGGGCGATTCTAGGCACGATAATGAAGTACTCGTGCGACACCTCACATTCTCTTACGTTAATTAGGCCGATTGAAAAGAGACACTAATTAAGAAGAGCGAGTGCGAGTGAGAGGGCAAGAGACGCCAACCCTGCGATCGAGCCATTTTTCGGAGTTCACTCGTTGCCTGGATCGCTATCGAAGCACACCCCCAGATCGTAGCTCCAGTATTTTTGTCGTCTCTGAGAAGTCTGTCGGGGAGTAAAGTATAGTCGTCGCGTTGCGAGAAGTCAAGTCAGAGTCCAGTCGAAGTCGTCTGTCGGTCGAGCGTCGAAGGAGATTTCCGTCGAGGACGACGCCGGTGAGTGGAGCTGAGCTGCAGGCTGAGGGACGATCGTCGCCGCTGCGCAGGTGAGGTGTCGGCGGAGTGTCGTAACTCGGGTAATTCAGCCGTCGGGAGGCTATTTTGTCGCGAGGGTGCTGTGATCCGGAACGCGAGTCGCCGTGAAGTAGAGTCGCCGTGTTGTAGTAAATAATTGTCGCTTAGACGAGTGTAGATTGCGCTTAGACGAGTGTGTTTCGTGTATGTGAACAGTCTGATTATTGCGGATAGCCGAACCCCGTCGGCTATCGAGTCTAGATCTCTAGGTCTCCCAGCAGCTAGCCAGCGCAGAAGGAAGGAAGCAACCCGGGGCGGTATTGCAAACACCTGGCGACCGTTCAACAAGAAAAGTTCCGGGCACTTGTAGTGCACTCTTTGTCGGCGTTGCCTGGGGAAGTCTCGCGACTCTCACGGATAAAACGCAACGTCACAGTTGGAATCGGGGAAACGTTCCTTACGATCAAATAGGAGCTATACTTCGCTAGAACATGCGGGATGTACTCAAAATCCACACAATAGGATCAATAAAGAAGAATTGGCTTGGATAAGATTAAGATAGTGACCGTCTGTCTTCACCACAACGGAGCATGCAGTGTCAATTGTGCACTCCATAACGCGAGACTTGTGAAAAAATTTCTCCTGTATACTACGGTGGAACTAATGGATTGCGACTAATTGTAGGAAAATCATGGAGGGGTAGACTATTGGTTATACCTCACAGATGGGGACGGGGTTGGGGCCTCCACCAATTCCTACCTATAAATTGCAAACGTGATTGTATTAAGTTTTGATTATATAAGTGGCGAGAGTCTCCACCATCGATCTCACCTCTGAGGAACATCTATTCTCATCTATAACATCAACAAAGGTTATGGTCCATCAACAATATTCAAAATAAGTAAATGGTCGGTAAGGTAGGAAATACTAAAAATCTGTGATAGTTCTTCCCTGGGTATGGATGGGAGGAGGAGGGAAGGAGAGGCGGTACATAGCTATAAGAGTTCCGGATCATTAGAGGGAGGGGGGAGAACGGAGAGAGCAGGGAGGGTGAAAAGGCTATGAGAGTTCTGGAACACTGGAAGGGTGGGGGTGATGAGGGGGCAAAAGGCTATTAGTGTTCTGGAAAAATGGAAGGGTGACGGGTGGTGGTGGGGCAGAAGGCTATGAGAGATCTGGAATACCGGAATGGTGGGGGCGGGACAATGGCTATGAGACTTCTGGAGCAGTCCAGTTCCTGGACAAGTGGTCCAGAACTCTCATAGCTTACATACTGATCATATAATTAATTAGAGCTGATGAATGAAAGACATCGAAGAGATTGCAGGGCTAGTCTTGCGAAGTCGGCACGGATGACCCGACAAACAGGGATTAACAAAAAATATTATTTTGTTAATATTTTTTGCTCAAATAACAATTACAATTGTAAATGGTTAGTCGAGTACTCTAAATTATACGTTACTTTAATAGTGTATAATCGTCGAGATATATTTTTCATTAATCAAAAGAATCGTTATTGGCGAGCACGAAATTTTGTATTACTTTTGTAATGTGTAATATATTTATTATATCCTCAACCTTTTTTCAACTTTTTTCAGCTTTTCATTTTTTTTCAAATTTTCAACTTTTCAACTTTATGTTTGTGACATCCCAGATGGCAAACATGTCATTAAATAAAATAAAACTTTTTCGGAAGGCCGAAACCGACAACTTAAATATGTTAATTGCAATGCGCTCGGCCTAGAGGGCGAAGGACCGCGGCTCAGTATGTAAATAGTATTGCGGCGCTCGGCGCGTAAGCCAAACAAAGGCCCATAGTAGCGAAATTTAGTCGACTGGCATCATTTTCATACGATCGCTTTCACTCTTATCTTTTTTGATACCCTTCCAGCGGGTCCCCCAAACGAGTACTTATGCTCTGGGGTGCACTTTGCCGATGCGGGTCTAATTTTGAAAATTAACTCTTAGATATAGCTCGAACGAAAGAATCGTAAATTACTTTTTGTATTTTTGGATTAGAATATTAATTTCAATAAATTTCAAGTCATTAAAATCAAATTATTTTCATTTTCATATTCACCTTTACTAACAGAGGCGGCTTTGGGGGGCATTGCGCACCTCCGAAGACGTTCGAGATACGTCCGACTTTCGTAAGTAACACTTACGAAAGTCGGAGTAGTGGCGGGTTGACAGGGGGCATTACCCTCCCCTGGCCCATGCTACTCTGGCCAACCGCTATAGGCGAGTGGGGATACTAGGCGAGGTTTGTCGCGCCTAGTATCTTTCCACTGGGGCCGCCGAGTGCCTAGGGTAGCGCGTTAGTGCGCCAGAATAGTCGGACACACAGCGTTGCTTACTCCATCACCTCCACCGATTGGGGTACTTCGGGTCCGATCAAATTGAACCCGATGTTACGCGCGTTGCTGGTCCTTTCCGGCTGCACACGCCTTCGAGCATTTACGTTCTGGCCTGGTGCATTACCGATGTAGGACTCTTATACGGTCAAGCGCGTTACATGTTGTTTTCTTTTTTGGTATCGTTTATACTACTCGAAATTTGTCTCGTATGGACAGTGCTCCACGTGGTCCTGTTGTCCTTTTATTTTTCTTTTTCTATTATTTTTATAGATTTAATTTTTATTTTAATATCGTTTCTACACCACTTTTAAAGTAGATTAGTCGATTAATCGATTAGACAATTGTTTTTTGGAGGCGCACCAGCGGGCCCCTGCGCGGGGACGTGCTGACTCGCACGTAGGCTAAGTAAGGCCCTTGTGCTTTGCCTCCTATAGTTGAGATGTGCATACTCCCTCCGCTGCGTGTCCGCAAGGGCATATCGCCCCCTAGTCTCCTAGTGCAGACGAGGAACGGCGGCTCCTTAGCAGAGGGGACAGAGGAAAAAACCCATTGCTGGTACGCCCACACCGTTCTACCGGCCGCTCCTCAGGGTCGGAGGGGTATTTTATGCCCGGCTGACCTACGGAGAACGGGTGCACATCACAACTGGACTTTTACGTTTAAACGTGGGATCCGAACCACGTGAGCTTATTGATGTTATTAGACACTTGTAAACAGTGGTGTCTCTCAGTTTTTGGTATAGACCGGGTTCGAACCAGGGACCTTCCGGATACGAGTCCGATACTCTACCGACCGAGCCATCGCCGCTCTTTAAAGTAGATACCTCGGTGCTTTTTTTTTTTAGTGATATCCTCTGTATGCCTAATCAAAAAATTGTTTCTTTTAATTATTCTTATTCGCAAACCACTGTTTATCCACTATCTACACAAGCTCTCTTATATCGTTAAGTCGGAACGAAGCCAACTCAGATTCCTTAATTGAGTTGCGACTCAATACTCCAGGGAAGTATAGCTTCCTTGACTCTAGCTGAGATTCTCCGAACAACCTCTTTTGACAGCTGGCTGCGTGAACATGAACTGTTGTACCTTAGGGCTAAAATTCAAAGCGAGTCTTGTTGATTTAGCTTCTGCTCTGGAATAACCGAGCATCCTCATTTCCACCGGTCAGTCCTAATACTCCTTCATTCGCTCTTCCCTTCAATCAGTGTTCATAGCGCTGTCGATGGTACACATATTCTGTCAAACAACTTAATAAATTTCAAATCTTCACTTTGTTTAGGCACAGTAACTTGAAAACAGTCCAAATCTTTCCTCGCAAACACAAAAAATTCTCAGGAACACTACCTTGGCTAAGCGACAGCATATTTCCTTCCTTTGAATATTGTCAGGTTCACATGCTGAGGGCAGTTGAATACTTTGGAACAACAAAATCTTGAAGCCGAAAGAAAGTAACTTAAGTCAAAGACCTAAGTCAAAGACCAAGAGATCCAGGAATGTATTCTGGGTACTGGGACCCAATTGTTTACTACAGTGGTAGTGGTCGCTCTAGATGCCAGGTTCGGTGACTCCCTCTGTGATCACTCACGAAGTCTTTGCTTCTTCGCTCCAAGCAAGTGAAAGTCTGATCGTTGGAACTGTTGATTGTTTCTCTTTCCTCACGTTGTCCAATCCTGAAAGAGAGTAACCTCAAAGCGTATTGTTCTTCTCCACTCCAGGCGCAGAGGACAGACCCTTGCACTGCCTTTTTATAAAAACATAATAAGATATTCATCTAAAGGAAATCCCGAGAAAGATATATTCATGCTCCATCAATTTCCTATTTCCCTTCCTTTTCTACTGAGCAGTCTTGTGTAGAAGAGGCCGAGGTGCAGGCTCAGCCCATTGCGTATTTTAGCTGCACAGCGTTACTCCGTAGGACGTCTTGAAACACCCCTTTCTTTCGTCTACAGTCATAGTTTTCCCACTTATTCTTTTTTAGAACTTTAATTTAATATCAGTTTACAATACTGCTTTAAATACAATATTTTTTATATTAACTTCTTCATTGTTGACTATTGTTCTACTCTTATTTTTTATCCTTACATATATTTTTTTGAATATGAATTTTCAAGTTTCGTTTTCTCATAATTCTCAAAAGTGCAACAAATAATTACCCATAACTAAAAACTGGTGATGGTAAATAAGCTCCTAATCATTATGTATACGACATATATAAAAATAGTGGAATATAAGAAAATGTTTGCACAAACCAATTTTAGTGACAACGTATATAGTTAATTCTCAAGAGCGTGAAAATAAAAATAAAAAGTTATTGTAATTTATACTCATTGTCTGACATTAAATATACTTATATTGAATATATTAATGACCAACAACAAAAATTTAACCGAGTAAGCGTTAGCGAGCCAGGTAAGTCACTAGTTTATTATCATTTATTATAATATAATCTATTGTGATAGTGTTCCAGTGAATTGTGATGTTAGGATAAATGATAAAAAAATAAAAAGCGTCAAAAAATGTAAATATTTAAGAATAAACGTAGATTACAATCTTAATTAGCATGAACATATAGATAGTGTAATTAAGAAAACAAAGTACTTAATTTATGTTTTTTTACAAAATTTCGAAATTTAAATTAATATCTTAGTAAGGATAAACAACGTACGTCGTTGAGATACAGTTTAACATTTTAATTATTAGAAAAAATTCTTGATTTTGTACGTAGGATACTTTGTGTTTTATTTTTTGTAGATTCTATCGACTGGAGCATTTGCATTGTGTTTTACCTGCTTAATAGTCACTCTTGAGGTTGTTAGAATATCTGTGAATGAACCTTTTTCGAGTGAGCTAATCTTGATACTATTCAAGAATAATCATCGATTAAATCCATCTGATTTGTGTTGCATAAATGTCATAAGTGCTGCACGGTGACTTTTCTTTTTAGACAGGTAAATTCATTTATTTAAATTAAGTTTTGGATTTATATATTGTAGTTTTATATAAATAGATTATAAAAAAATTCTCATATTTTAATTTATTATATTAGATTTAATCTCATTAACTAACTTATTATTATAAATTCCTCGCCTCTAGGAACTTTACAATCATGAAGTCCTTTAACGGGTCAGTGGAAATGTATAGAAAACTGTTTTCTGGTATGCAAGAACAGAAAACATTAGTACTGTAGGTAAATTTTTTGGAATTGACCCATGACTTCAAGTGCGATGCTTTTATTCACTGATATTCGCTGCTTATAAGAGGTAAATATTAAGTTTCAAAATTATTTTTGCATTATTTGAACATACTTTGACATAAACATAGATGAGAAATGAATTTAAAATTATTTAGTTGCATTTAAATAATTTATTGCATTCCATTTATCTGTTTCATTGTCAAAGTAGAAAAAAAACCTTTTGATCTATCGCACAAAAAAATAAGGCCTATGGGATCAAACTAATCGTACTGCTTTTCATTTTTAAGGTCAGGAAAACAGTGTGCAAAGTTTCGAAGGAATCCATGTTCCGGAGGTGAGACCTTCTCCTAGTGAGTTCCCGAGTTCGGAGAATATGCTCCATGTTGCATTTTTATAATACGATTATCGCTGATTGGATCAGCCGTTACGTTCAATACATCTATTATACTTGCTTCACTTTAAATCCTAGCGATTCAAGAAATTTAACGTTTTTAGCTGTTAGACAACGCAGATTTGTTTCACGTTGGCAGGCTTTTGACTCCTTTTCTGTCTCTTCACCAGGGTACGCTATCTCGGCAGATTATATACAAGGTGTTCAAAAATGAACTGGCACGACCAGTATATCCATGTTCAGAATAACATTATATGCATTTTTTCACTTTTGGCATTTTTCAGAATTTGGGATAATTATGGAGTTACTGTTGATTAAAATCTACGATAATTATCCAATCAGCGCGCGAGCGGCCCATGCTGCTCGAGTAAACCCCGCCTACCAGCGTCAGCTAGAGCGTTGATTGGCTAATTATCGAAGCTTTTGATTGACCATAACTAGATAATTAGCCATAATTACGAAATATGCCAAAAGGGAAAAAGTGCTTAGAATGTTATTCTGAACACGGATATACTGGTCGTGCGAGTTCATTTTTGAACACCCTGTATAATCATTTTATGTATGAGCAGTTTACAAAGAATTTCGGTCCTTTTTCAAAGAAATATATGAACATTTTATTAAAAGACACTGACGGAAAAATTTACTATATTTACGGTTCGCGTTTCGAATGCAATAAGCTAATGTTGGGTAATACAGAAATGGTCTTGGATGAGAATGATGCAATTATTTTTAAAAAATCTGACAATATTACAATAAGATATAAAGGAACTCTGGGAATATTTGAACTTTTAGTATCGACCAACCCAAATATTACTATTTGCAAAGAAGAGGATTTAGCAAGATACACCGATATCGTAAGCAAAACAAAAGCAGTACGTTGAGATTATACCAGCAATGCTCAATTGAAGATGTCCAGTAGCAATAAATGGAAGAATATACTCAAGCCAATGTTTCAAGAGTCTAGTAAAATTGTGATGGAAGATCAACCCCGCCCGAGATCAATTTTTGCTCGCAGTCAATCGACACGCTTGGTACCGTCGACCAGTGCAACGGTTGTCCGTTCCCAATCGGCTCGGACTGCGACAAATGTATCAGCCACGAGCGCTTGGCAAGCCGCCTGTGTCGGGAATAGGAATAAATATGTGGCTTTTTATAAATACGATTGACTATGTATTTTGGGATTATCCAAACGAGCTCGTAAACCAGCTACGAGTGTTGATGGCATCGGCTGATGCCGATAACACAGGACTCGGTATCGAAATTGTATGGATAGTCGAAAAATTGCAAGAGGTAAATATTGTAGCTTAATCCGCTCTTTTAAGCAGTTCGATAGTAAATTGAAACTCAGTCGCCAGACAGCAACTCACCTGTTTGCACGTAATACTATAAACAGCTCTAAAACAGCTATCGGTATTAATAAATAGTTCTAAAATAGCTACCTGTTTTAATAAGCAGCCTACAATATGGAGTTTGAGACCATTGATATTGAAACTTTTATCGAGACTTAATCGCAAGACGTTGAACTTTAGAAACAGAGATGGGTGAATTCCAAGGTTTGAAACATGTCTAGTTGCATTTATTGTGATTTTGAACATAACGTGCAGTACTTTATCAATAATATCATTAGTTTATTACAACGACAATAATAAAGTTAGATTTTTAATCGATAATCTATCCATAATCCTGGAGGGAAATATTGCTCACGTGTAAGGAGAGTTTGTTGTATTAGAAACTAGAAATTTAAGCAAACCAAATGGTTTATAACATAAGCATCTGAGAAATAGTGCTTCAGTTGTTGACTAGCTGCCTGTACGTTTATCTGTACAGTCGTTCAAGAAGAAATGCCACATGGTTAATGCATAATTAGCATGGTTTAAATTGAACCGATGGATTTATCAAGTACAACGTGTGGAACGATATTTTAAAATTGTTATGTTAATCAAATGTTAAATGTGTTTATGTTAAATGAAAAGAAAAACAAAAGTAGTTGAGTAATTAATTATCTCTTTATGGAATCTTTGTAATATAATAACAAATATAATATTCATATGTACTCTACATGTAGCAACGTCAAAGCAACAATAGTAGAGAGATACAATTGCACTTAGAAAAATGCAATTTGGAAGCAGTTTACTTTCTTGGGCAGTTTCAACTGGTTAGATTTTCTATGTCGATTGGTAAAAGATTACAACAATACAAAACTTGCAAAACTTCGACTACGCGTTTGATGATTTTATACACATCATCATATTCAAACTTGTAGATGAGTGAGTCTATATCTGTGTGAAACAATTATACATTATTAAATGGTTTGTTGATATAATCATAGTGAAATTCATATATACAAAATTATGATATATCTAAGATGAACATTCCAATGTATGTGGGCTGGTCCAACCATTTCTGTATTTGAATGGCAACCAGATGATCTAGCCGGATAAGATGATGAAAACTGCCCCAAATTCATTTAGGAAACTAATTATACCAGTTTGTTCTTCATAAAAAATGGCCCTTAGAAACCAATTTTCAGAACTTAAAAGTCATTTTTGCCCGCCCTAAACCATAAAATGTGATTTTCGGTGTTTTTACGATATCTCGGTCAATTTTGGAGCTAAAAAATTCTTTTTTTTTCAAATTGTAGAGTTTTTTAAGCCCTACAAAATATTATTATTTAAAATAATTTTGGCGCGAAATTCAAAATTTTAAGACTTCGGTTGTTCCACACCGGAGACAGATGCGTTCCGGAATTACATCCACCCACCGTGTGAATAAATCCTGGAAGACTAGGATGTATTTGTACCCTTTTCTCGTCTTGGGTAGCGGGCCCATAATGTCGCCTGCGACGTATTGCCAGGGTCATTCGATAACCCTGCGGTGCATGAGTCCCGTCGGCGGCCTTTGCTCAGCCTTTATCTGCTGGCAGGTCTGGCATTGCCGTACGTAATTGGCGATGCACGCATCCATGCGTGGCCAATAATACTGACGAGAGACCCGTGCGAGAGTCTTCTCTCGCCCCAAGTGTCTGCTGTGGGGCTATCATGACACTCTTTCATGATATCCCCTTGCTTTTCTTGAGGAACGACGAGCTTCCAAGCCTCGTCGTCCTCCCCCAGGATTCCTTGCATAAGTTGGTCGGGGTTATGGTAGAACAGTCTACCTCCGACCCACTTTATCTTCGGCTCGGTCAGTGGTTGCTCTTTAGCTTTCTTAAGTTGCTAAAGGTACCACTCATCCTGGGAATTTTCTGTCCACGAGACACCTGCCACTGGTGTCTCCTCGCCCTCCTCCTCGTACATTCGAGAAAGGGCGTCTGGGATATTGTTGAGCGCGCCTTTTCTGTGCTCAACAGTGAATTGGTGGCCTTGCAGCTCCATGGCCCACCGCGCTAATCGCCCTGTCGAGCCACTCAGTGTGCGCAGCCAACACAAACAGCTGTGGTCCGTGACTACGAGGAATGCGTAGCCTTCTATGTATGGGCGAAACTTCCTTATCGCCCATACTACAGCAAGACACTCTCTTTCTGTCACGCTGCAGTTTCTCTTGGCAGGTGAGAGGACGCTGCTGGTGAACTCCAGTGCTCGCTCCTTGCCATCTTCAAACTGTAGTAGAACCGCTCCGATTCCCGAGTCGCTTGCATCTGTATGCACAACAAACTCGTTGTTGAAGTCAGGGCGTTGCAAGACTGGTGCGGAGGCTATGAGAGCCTGTATCCGCTCGAATGCGGAGAGTTGTTCTTCAGTCCACTCAAACTTACGCTCCTTCTTCGTTAGTTGCGTAAGTGGTTTGGCAATCGTGGCGAGATTGTTCAGGAACCTCCTGTACCATGATGCCATGCCTAAGAAGCGCCTTAGCTGCTTTACGTTCTTAGGCGGCGGGTACTCCAGTACCGGCCTTATCTTTTCTGGGTCAGGGCGGAAGTGGCTTTTCTGCCGATTAATCGTTAGGCCCGCCTCTCGTAGGCGGCCTAAGATTTTGCGAAGGTATTCGAGATACTCCTCGAACGTTTTCGAGATTATGACGACGTCGTCCAGATATGCGAATGCGTAGTCTTCGCAATCTGAAGTGACGACCATATCGATTAGGCGCTGGAAAGATGCTCCTGCGTCTTCCAGGCTAAATGGCATTCTCTTGTACTGGAAGTGACCCATTCCCGGTACAGAGAAAGCCGTTATCTCTCTGGACGCCTCGTCCAGAGGTATTTGGAAAGCCGCGTCCATCCGTTTTGCCGGATAACCGTCCGGTGAAACCTTGAGTGTATTGACTTTTCGATAGTCAATACACATCCGGTATCCTCCAGCGGATTTCTTCATCATCACAACCGGGCTTGACCACGGGCTCGTAGATGGTTCAATGACGCCAGCGTCCAGTAACATTCGGACTTGCGCGTGCATTTCAGCTTCTATTACCGGTGAATACGGGTAATATCGCTGTTTGATGGGGCGAGCATTTTTCACATCAATTGTATGGGTCACCCACGTGGTGCACCCAAGTGTCGTCGGCTCCGTGCCGACCATTTCGTGCACAAGTGCCTTGACTTGTGCTCGTTGCCCCTCGGTCACATGGCCTGACCGATCTGGATCGTGTTAACCTCTTTAACTGATGCCAGCTGGAGGTCGACGCTGACGTTGTCGTCTACCAACGTCAGCTGATTTGATCGCGGATTGTGTACTGAGCCGAATTCCCGCATGAAATTCGTGCCCAAGTAACAATCATCGTCTAATGCAGGGATGATCGACACTTTGATCTCCCTGCTTATACCCCCTATTCTTAAGGGAAGGTAAGCACAGCCCACGATTGGACTCGCGCTACCATCGGCGAGCTTAGCACCTGCATGCTCGCTTGGCATAAGTGTTCGGTCACATGCAGTTATCAACTGCAGGCCGATCGATCCCATCACTGTGACCGATGCGCCTGTGTCGTACAGTGCGCGGAAGTGGAACCCTTCCACTTCCACCTGCAACCGCCATCTGGTTTCCAGGTTTTCCTCCGCAGGGACGTCCGGTAGTGCTGTCGCGCTGACGCCCTGGGAGGTTGATTCCGAAGCTTCCTGACTAGCTTCGTCAGCGTTCGGGGAAGTAGTTGAGTGCCCTACTTCCCCTGTTGCTCGTTTTCCGGCGAGCAATTAGGGCACTTCGCTCGGATTACCCCTTCCTTGTTACATCCGAAACAACAGATGGGATCCTTCGTCTGCCCATTCTTCTGGCTGTTCTTCCCGCTGCTACTACTATTTTTGGAGTTGCTTTTTCCGGATCGGCCATTCATGTTCGCCGATGAGGAGGCACCCTTGCTTCCCACTCCCTGCCTTTGTTTGTTGCTTTCGCGGAAAGCTATCACTCGCTCTCCGCTAAGCTTCGTTAATAGGTCGGCCATTTCTTGCCGACCTATCCCGGCTATTGGAGCATCGGGCTTCTCCTGTGTGTCCGGTGTTGCGGCGTCCGTTGCTGCAACTTTTACTGGGGAAGACGTCCTTGTCTTCCCGCTCTGCGATTTGTATGCTGTTTCTGGTATCACCGCCTTGGTTGGAGGGATTGGCGTCCTGTCGCCCTTTTCCCTATCTAGGATATATTCCGCTTTCACGCACTGATCAACTAGATCGTCTGTGGTATTGCAGGTTTCTATCCTGATTATCCTCTTGATTTCGGGTAGAAGGTTCATGTAAACCTTCTCGATTTCTTGAGGCTTTGTCATCCTTGGGGATACCTCACGTAACATGCTCTCCATGCATGTCACGTAATGGCTGCTGGTTTCCCCACTTTGCTGGAAACGACGCCTAATGTCGTCTCGTAGGCGCTCTTGCCTATCATGGGCGCAGCCCCATCTGCGCCGGGTGGCTCGACAAATGTCTGACCATGTTCCCCAGTCGCTGCTGTGGTTCCGGTACCACATACTTGCGACGTCTTTTAGGACGCACGGGAGCAACGCCAGCATGTCGCTCTCGTTAAGTTTTGCCACTCGGGCATTGTCCTCAAAGCTTTTAAGGAAAGACTCCACGTCTTCTCCTTGTTTAGCCGAGAACGTGACGCTCCATTGGCTAACTATTCGGCTGGGGTCCTCGTGACCTCTGCCTGTGCGATTTGATTCGCTTGTGGAAGGACCGATGTGCTCACTCGTCCTTCCGTTCGTGAAATCAGTCCACGTTCTGATTTCACGCGGCGGGATTCGCCGTTGCGCGTTCTGAATGGTGTGCGTGCTATTCAGTGTTTCATTGATTCCAGGCTTGTCTATCGTGTACGTTTCCTAGAATCCGACGCGCGGTGTCGATTGCAACGGATTTATGTGCTCCGTTCGCATGTCGACATGTCGGCCGTCAATTCTCGTGCTTGATATTGTCGGCCGTTGCTGGCAATACAGCGAGAAAACGAATTTTCCTCGAAAACTTTAGATTTTCGAGGTCAATTTGAATGGAAAAAATTCTCCTTAGAATTTTCCCCTAGACGTGTTTCTAGTGTTAGTAAATTACAATCTTTTGTAAATTGCATATGTTCGCTAACTAGCCAACGCGAGAGGTTCCCAGTCGAAAGTGCGAATTCTCGTTTTGTTTTTGCTTCCAGGTTGCTAAAATTTCGAGTTTTCACTCAACAGCTGCCCGATACAGAAGCAGGTCACGGCTGCGACTGTATGCTGTTGAATGCTTTCTGAACACCCCGAGTGTTCAATGATTAAAAGCTTTTGAATGGAGGCAGGGTACGGCTGCGACCGTTCGCTTATTTAATCAGAATTTGGAACTCTCCGTGAGTTCCAATATCGCAAAGTCTCAGAACAGTAGCAGGGCACGGCTGCGACTGTTCACTTTACGAATGTACTCCAGGAATTTCAACACAAGTGGAAAAAGAAATTTTTGACAGGAGCAGGTTACGGCTGCAACTGTTTGAACGAATTAATTCTTCGAACACGAATAAAAAATCGAAAAGTTTAATTTCCGCCCGAATTTGCTTGCAAAAACAAGAGAAATCGCCTTTTCGCATGTTCCTTCCGCCTGAAGGAACTTTCGCCGCCACGCGAGATTCTCTCTCTCTACCTAAATCTACTAACGGAAAAATCTCCTGATTTTTCCCCCTTCAATTTCTTAAAGAAAATTCTATTCTAATCCCTCTTCACGAACGCACGCAAACTCTAGAATTTAATTTCGAATTTGAATTTCGCGGCTTTTTCACTCCCTGTGAAAAAGTCCGTCGCCACCTAGCGGCCGATTCGCGAAGCTTCTCCTGCTTCTGGATTACCGACTCGGTCGGTAACCCGATCTGCAAATTCAAAATCTCTCGAAAATCAAAATTCTTAAATTGCTGCGGTGTACTCCTAACCTCCGAATGCACATGACGTTGGGCGCCAGTTGTAACGGGGTTCTTTCTGTCCTGTTATCTCGCGGAGGAGACCTTCCTCCGCAAGATAGGTGCAATGGGGCACGTACGAGTGCCCCTCGAGGTCCCTACCTCGGGGTGCGCACGAGCACCCGACGGCGAACACACGTCGCCGCGGCCCGTGTACAACGCGAGAGTACGCCTGTACTCTCGCTTTTCGTACTCGGGTGCTGGTGTGCGAACGCGCTCCTCGCGTTCGCGCGGCGTCGTCCTCCTTGACGGCAGCTGATGCCGGCCGCTCAGCTCTGCGACAGAGTGGCGGTATCCGGGAGGTTATGGATGAGAAGGGTTTGCCGAGTAGTCCCGCAGACTACTCGGATGAATAACGCGGGCAAGTAAAATGCAATTTGGAGGCCTTTATTGCCTCCGTAAAAGAAAGTTACAAGTATTGCGACCGCGAGGGTTAGTAGACATCGGACGTGCGGGCCGACCGACTAGCAGTACTCGCTGCGCTCGTGCCGCAAATGTCGGGGCGGGCATCGAAATAAATTTACTCGAGCTAACACAGAATATTTTTTTTCAAATACAAATTTCAATCGAAACTTAGCGTACTTTTGACC
The DNA here is from genome assembly GCA_018906775.1 of Sycophila sp. Sp_5. Lineage (NCBI taxonomy): Eukaryota > Metazoa > Arthropoda > Insecta > Hymenoptera > Eurytomidae > Sycophila > Sycophila sp. Sp_5. The sequence continues at coordinate 184,504 of JACCID010000213.1, forward strand.
GGGTATAAAGAAAAATAGTATACAGTACATGAGACGAACGTTGAAGGCCCGCCACGGCGTGAAGTTGACACCCTCGGCTTCGCCTCGGGCGTCAACTTCACGGTGGCGGAACTTCAGCTTTCGTCTCTTGTACTGTAATGTACAATTTTTTTCGTCCATTAACATTACAAAAGTAATGGGAAATTTCGAGCTGGCCATTATACATTACAAAAGTAATGTTAATTTTCTTTCGGACATTACCTATTACAAAAGTAATGGAAAATTTCGAGCTGACCATTACACATTACAAAAGTAATGGGTAATTTCGAACTGACCATTACACATTACAAAAGTAATGAATTAATTGTAATTTTTAATTACAATTTTGCCGATCCCTGCGACCGAGTATACCCTACGCTGTTTTTGGAGCATTATTCGTCACATTTTTGGTCAAATATGCTTCAACATCGGCATAAATGTTGAATTTTATCGGAACCTTTTTCGAGTAATCTTGGAATTTTAACATGTTAAACTTCGGTAAATCGATACGACAATCGCTCAAACCCTTTGTTAGTTTAATTTTTCTTGCAAGTTGAAAGAATTTAAACACTTGCTGCAAATATATTTTTTTCAGCCTAGCCCGATGAAACCATAACCTTTCCTCCCGGCGCCCGATTGAAAAGGTTACGATTTCGTCCTCGCTAGGCCGAAAAATAGTATACGCAACATGGGAAGTAAAAAAGAATGCCTCAGATCACACGTTTGTCACCCTCGCCTTCGGCACGGGCGCCAATTTTCGTGCGATCTGGGACCATTTCTATTTTACCTCCCTTGTTACGTAATATACTATATTTTCCTTGTTCGACTGGATACAATGCAGTCATAATTGCCGAAGCAAAATAATCCGCGTCTTCCGCATTCACGTTAATGACTGCTTTCTTACCCTTGATCCATTTTGGTAAATCGATGAAAGAAGAGACACGCATGGGAGCATACTTGCTCACATGAATACTCAAATTGATAATTTCGTCGAGAGCCCAGCCAGATTCTTTCTCTTGAAATTCTTTGACAGTCGTCAAATTCGGCACTTTAACTTTAACAACGGCTCATTTTTATTTAAAAAAGTTTTAATTTCTTTACTGTGGGGGTTAACAAAATGTTCGGAAAAACTCTGAGAACGCGGTCTTTTACCGCATTTAAAAATAACAACGGATCGCGAAAAGTTACATTTTCTACTGAATGCGTGCACTATCGACTCTTGAAGCACGAATCATCAGTCTGCAAAAATAAATTGCGTCTGCTACAGTTTACGCGTCTAACCAACCCTTTTTTTTCGCGTTCTACGCGCCTTTAAAGACAAGAGTTTTCCCGTGAATTTCATTGAATTCCTATAAACGTTGGCAACATCGTTCTCTGTCATTTGAATAGCACTGTCATCGTTTTCATTTATTTGATCTCTTAAAAAGTCTGTGTCTTTCCAAATTTTTGGTAAATTTTTCAGCGTCTTTAGTAAACGAAGATGACGGATTTGGCAGGCTTTTCAAGATGTTGTATACGCAATAGGATGCGTACGCAGCTAATGGTAAATTGATACTGAAATACATGTGCGTTTGTTTATCATTAAATTCAGCGAAAATCATTTTCCCTCTACACGAGATGCGTCGGCGGAATCATTGTCGAGGTGAGGTGCATGCTCGTGCTTTAAAGTTAGTGTTTCATGTGCCGGTTGTTGGCAGGATGCACCGCGTCGAGTACAGGTAGGGTTACCTGCGTTATGCTGACCTTGGCGAGTGAAAGGAACTGCAAAGACCCCCACTCCACCACCCGTACTCGTACTTTGAAGATCTAGATTATTTCCTCCTCTCCTTGAACTTGCGATTAATTAAATGCGTCGCCGCCGATGTTAGGTGCATAATCGCACTTTGACGTCAATGACCTCTGCGTAATAAGTCTAGATAGGCTTACCGCTGTGCTATGCTGACCATGACGTTAGAAAAATGTCAAAACTGACTTGTCTCCAAACTTTAGAAGTTACATAAATAACTGTTTGAAAAAATTTGAAATCCAACTAAATTGACCACCTCGAGTTCGAGATCGACTTTATTTGAAATAACATTATTTAAAACCATTAAACTTTGAATCTTTCAGTAAGAAGCAAGGGGATTCATGTTAAGCAACGAGTATTTCAATGAATTTCCTAATGTAGGAGAGGATAAGCACGTAAAGGCTTGACTTTATTATTGACCAAATGAAATGGTACCTTCTACAGGAACTATAGTATTAATTTCTTTAAACTAATATTATAATAACAAAACCGTTCTTTCTATCAAATTCTTGAAATATAATATATTTAAATAAGAAAATTGATATATAAGATAAAAATTTTATAATTTTTAGGTGAAGATCTGGTTTCAGAATAGAAGAATGAAATGGAAGAGAAATAAAAAAGCTCAACACGAAGCAAAATCAACTAATAAAGTACACGATTCAGTGATTACACGAAGTAATAATAAAGAAGACGCCATCGACACCAGTAAATTTACATCTGTAGTAGAATTCCGAAAAACATGTGATAACCAAAGTATTGTATCTGATATTCAAGAATCATTATATCGACCATACATAGGATAATAATTATGCAGTTCAATTTTTTTATGTGCATATTAATTACTAAATTTATATGGCCTCAAAAGTTAATTCATTTATTTAACCTGCTCCCTAATAATGTTTTGCAAAAATTATATGTAAATAAAAACTGTATTCAAATTTTTGTAAATAATTTTAAGAGATTGTGATATTTATTTATTAAAATTTATTGTAAAGTCAAATTTATTATTTATTAATTAATAAAATTAATAGAAATCGTTGATATTTGCATTACATTTAGAAAGACATAATAAAATATCAATCGACGAATTTAAAGAAAACAAAATTAGATTTAAAAATTTAACAAGAGTAATGTTTACAATTTGTTACAAAATTTACTTAAAATCGTGGTAACAAGTACGGTTCAGTAGCGTAAAAGGAACATTTTAAATTTTCTGATAATTCTTACAAGTGAGAACTTACGCATTGTCAGCATTTGAAAAAAATTGTGGATAAATTATATTTTATACTTCTTTTTATAGAAAAGATATATCGAATTTCAGCTTTTGTGAATTATACGAATATTAACATATACATATTAATCACATCAAGAAACCACAGTGCGAGAAACAACTAAATTACCGGAGAATAGTATATTACATACCTAGCCCAGTATAATAAGAAATTGTCTCAGATCACATGTAATGTCAACCGAGACGAAGCCAAGGTAGACAAACGTGTGAACTGAGGCTTTCTTATTATACAGAGCTATGTACGTATAGTGTTTTTCTACTCGATGATCACCGAAAGTTACAACTTCCTCTCGCGCAGCGGCCCAGAAGTTACGTTTTCGAGGCCGGAGGGCAGAAAACATAATATATTGACGCTACCCCCTTCAACACTTTTCGTATGATTAATAACGATATAAGATACCTTTTTTATCAGTTTTCTAAGGACAATTAGTCCCTTGAAATCACAGCTGTCTAAAGGTTAAATATAACAGTAATACAGTGATTCGTTAAAATGAACGAACGGTGTAAGATTTGACGGAATACTGGCACTACGCGCGTCATCCCCCAGTTTTAAATATAATTTTAATTCGAAATATTCTTAAAATTTGTTCACATCAGCATCTCGATAGTTTACGCTGGGGGAGATCTATTTTAAATATATTTTGCTACCGCCGCCATGTTAGAAATTGACAGCAGTATCCTGTAGAGGCTGCTATGACTATTTCCCTTGTTAAAGTACAACCCTGAATAAGGTATACTCCGTAATTAGGTGCGCCCATTATTACGGCAAAAACCTGATTAAACCAAAAAATTAACTTTTAGTACAAAATGTAACATTCTTGCAACGACGGTATCGTCGGAGGCGGCGATAACTGACTATATTATATAGCTGTCAAAAATAATTCATACAGTACCCCCTTTAACCTCTCCTCTTTTCCCCTCCCCACATTCTCAGATCTTACTCAAACTTGCTTATCGAAGTCATCGAGTAACTTTTCACTATCGATAAAATAATTCTGCCAAAAACTGCGGAATCATTTGCAGATTTTGCAAATGTAAATAAAAAAACTGCGGGTGTAATAGTTTGTTAGCAAAAATTAATAAAGTATTCAATGAGCGGGCAAAAAAAAGACGGGGAAACGCAATTATACTATTATCCTATAGTCACCAAATGATCCTCAAACCTTTGCAATTAAATTGCGCATTATAAAAAATAATATAGATATATTTTGTGACGTGTATTTTCGCGGAGACGAGGTTCCTCCAGGCAACGAGGACGCCGATCGACGCCACGCAATCGCGCCGTTTAATTATATTATTTTATTATTAACGAAACGAACGTTCCCGGAGGTTTCGCGGCTGCCCTATCGCGACGACGCCACGGCGAGCCCACCCGGAGCACAGATAAGATGAGGAGAGACGACGCGACGCTCAGCGGGTGCCGCGGCTGTCACCGGCCACACAATGACGACGTCCACCCGAGACTGCGAGCCAACTGACAGCCCGGCGTCCTAACCTGAACTGACACATGAGGCCTCGAATGCTGGGAGCGCTGGAGAGCAGCGCCGACGACCCACGCACTAACTCGCGCACTGAAACAACGGGTGAATCAACCACGAGAGGGCACAACGACCTGGACAAAACTAGTCGTCGGGAGTCTGGTTTGTCGCGAGGGTGCCGCGATCCGGGACCCGAGTCGTCGAGAAGTAAAGTCGTGGCCGTAGTAGATAATTGTCGCGTAGCCGTGTATAAGTTGCGATTATGTGGCGTACGGGACGGTTTGAGCGAGGTGCCAGCGAGGCTCTAAGTTTGTATGCGTATTTGTATTGTCGTAATATCCATTGGAACAGGCGAAATAAATAGAGTAAAGTTGACTACGTTGTTTTACTTACGAGAGTGTTTTATGTGCGAGTGAACAGTCTGATTGTCGCGGATAGCCGAACCCCATTGGCTATCGAGTCTAGGCCTTTATCTCTCCCAGCAGCTAGCCAGCGCAAAAGGAAGGAAGCAGCCCGGGCGGTGTTTCAAACACCTGAACACCTAAAAAAATTCACACGTATTCTTTGATTATTTATAAGCACTTTTTTTCGGTAAGTTCGGTAGAAAAGGGATTATTCGGATGGCCGCCATTTTTAATTTCGGTACTGCAACTGTTTTACAATATAGTGTACATGCTATTGACCAAATATATACGTGTTAGACGTACGAGCGAACCCTCTTTCCATTCGAAAATATGAGCTAATCAAATTTTTTTTTTCAAAAATTCACGTTTTTTTGCAAAAAATTCTTTATAACTTTTTATTGTTAAATTTTTCAACAGTACTAGTACTGGATTCTGAAAGTACATTAAATTTTACGTTAAAAATGGTATCTCAAGAATTTCTTGAACCATTTTAAGGTAGTGCTACACACCGCTGAAAATGTTGTTGAAAAATGGTCAATTTGGGCGTTAAAGGGTTAACTTTCTTACCCACCGTGAATTTGCAATTGCTTTGCATGTTTTAATTATCGTTTAATTATTTTTCTATAGTTTTTTACCATTATGCAGTTCTTAGATGAATTTTAAGCATATCATATTGTATTATTTTTAACTCAGACTTGCCTCGAGGCGCTACTGAGCCTCTTAATATTTTTCACGAATACGATGAACTAAATATTTGAAAAGATTTTCTCGATACATCCCAATGGCTATTCATCGATTTAGTTCGATGAATTTAATAGTACATTTTTATACGCGTGCGGAAGTGAATTATTTGCGTCGGGAGACGTTTTTAGGCCGAGCGAAGCGAGGCCGAAAAGTCTCCCGAGGCAAAGATTCACTTACGCACTAGTGTGAAACCGTATTTTTCTCCACGAGAGCCGCAAATCGCATGCAAACATACGTATTTGAGGTTGGAGTGGAGAAAAATTGATTTCTTAAAACGCAGTTTTAGAAATGTGGAACGCGGAATGAACCGCTGAGCAGTTAAGCCGAATTAAAAAAAAATCATTTTTTCTATTAAATTTTATTTATTTAATATACCTAAAGTATTTTTTATAATAGTATATTTGCGTTTCCCTTCTTTTCCGCTGATTGAATAGTTTTTTAATTTTTGCTAATAAACTATTACACCCGCAGTTTTTTTATTTACATTTACATTAAAATCATGATATCTGTATTTATAGATAAAAATCATATAAAACGGACAATACAGCATTTCAGACAGGAGTAGCCATAAGACAGCGCATCGCGCTGTTAACACAATGCCCCGTGCAGGTAATACAGTGCGACGCACTCGGACAGCAGTAGATTGAGACGAAGTGCATGCGCATGCGCTGATGGAAACGTCTGCAACGTAGTGAGCAGTCACGTGTCGAGTGTGGAATCATTGCCAGGACTCTAAGCGCAGAGTGACTGAGTTAGGCGCTTATAAAGCGAGGTTAATAAATAAAAACAATGGAAAATTAAGGAAGATTAATACAGCTGAATTTATCAGTAAGGGTCACAATGCAGTCACCCAGAAGGGACGTCACTACGCAGACGGGATGAGCCGAGTTTTACATAAAACAATACGCCGACCAGCCGGGTGTCTAACCTCTCTGAAGTTGTTATGACAACTTTTACCTGAATCAAAAATAACTATTGGATAATTTGCCGTAAACTATCCGTAAATTATTCGTGAAAGTAGCAATTTTGCCGCGATCATATTTAAAAAAATGTACCAGGTTCTGCCAACTTCCAGTGAAGTTAGCGGACCACCACTAAAATGCAATTAATAAAAAATAGATAAAGCATTTCTTCTTCCACAAGAATTTGATGCTTTTTTGCCGTAATTAAAGGGCATATTCAAATAATTACTCCGCTAACGTCTGGCGTAGTTAGCGGGTAACTCCTTCCCTATTGAAAAATCTTACATAAGATCTTCCGTAAGTTCTTACGTGAGATCTTATGCCAAAATCTGATCTGAAATTTTTTTATTTACAAAGGATTAAACATCGTGCAAAATGTGGATAAACTTGTTTAGTAAGAATTTTTTTTCGATGTGACTTGATGCGGAACTTAAAAATTTTGCTACACATCTGAAAAAAATTCTTTAATAACGAGTTTATCCACATTTTGCACGGTGTTTAGTCCTTTATAAATCAAAAAATTTCAGACCAGATTTTGACATAAGATCTTACGTAAGAACTTACGTAAGATATTACGTATGATTTTTCAAATGGGTAGCCAGTTCAATATCCAGTGTTGGTCAAACGATTGTTATTAGATGGCTCGGTTTCATTTACGAATTCCACTAAAATGCACAAATAGTTGCTCACCGAGCATAAATTATATTTTTTATTTATTTTTTCCATCGCTGACCAAAAAGGGCAAAATGCAAGAACACATGGTAGGATTAATGTCGTTTATTTGAGTTTATGTGGTACCCTCGCATAACACTCGCGAAATTCGACTATTTATATCAACAGGAAATGGTCCAAATCGTGTAAAAAACATGGTCCTACGGAGTATTTTTCTTTTTCACGGAACTTAGAAATTTAGCAGGTGACGGACTTAGCCGATTTTTGACGTAACATATTACTTGATTTATCACGTGATTTTTTTCAATAGGGAATTTATAATTGTAGAATTAGAATGCTATAAACTCAAAACTTATCATGAAAACTTTGGAAAAGTATTTTAGAACGATGAAGTTTACTTAATCGCCAAAGTTGGTCAGATCAGATTTTGGCATAAGATCTTACGTAAGATTTTTCAATAGGGTTGTATAAATGTATGTACTAGCATAAAAGAAATTATACAGGGTGGGAAAAAGTATGGAAACCCTTAGCTTCCGTCAAGGCTTGGTCAAAAATAAAATAACCAAGGTCAGACCTAATGTAACTTTCAACGAGGAGTTTGGTGGTGACTCTGGATTTGACCTTGAACCTCATTTACAAGGTTATTTCAATGTCAGGTTTGTTTTTTTAAATAGGAACCCCTATTTTTACACCGGAAACGAAAAGAACGGAAAATTCTACGTTCGGATATGCATCAAAGTATGAGGTGAGCATAACCTCTAGAGGACGAACAGAGGTGAAATAAAACTCAGTGTGTCAACCATGTGGAAAGTATGGTAACGCCTAAAGATCCAGTATGGTTTTAACAAAATGAAAACATCCAGGGTCCTTACGTAAATTTCAACGAGGAGTTTGGTGGTGACTCTGGATTTGACCTTGAAACTTTTTTCAAGGTCATATCAAAATCAGAATTGGTTTTTGAACAACACACGTCTATTATTAGCACTGGAATCCTTCATTTGGCGCTACCCAGGAATAACGGCGTAGACGTAGAAGGTATCTGTTCTCTTTGGGGTGCTTTGTTAGAGTGAGTTCCCCTTGCCTCTCACTTTTAGAGTTGCTTTTGTAAACGAATCCATTCAATGAATCAATTTACAAAAGGTGTTCAAATTGCTCTCCACTGACTTCTTGTCAGTAACCAATCCTATTATAAAACGATTGCACAGCATTTCTAATCACTTGCCTTGGTATGATGGCCATTTCTTGAATAATCCTACGTCTTAATTCATCAAGATTTTGAGGATTGGTTTTATAAACGCGTTCTTTTAAATAGCCCCACAGAAATAAATCTAATGGTGTAAGGTCAGGAGATCTTGGTGCCCACTCTATTGTACCTTTTCGACCAATCCTTCTTGCGCGAAACGTTTCGTCTAGGAATCGCCTGACATGAACTCCATAGTGTGGAGGAGCACCATCTTGCTGAAACCATCTGTTTGTGAAATCATCTCCTTTTAGTGCTTGTACTGCTGGAACTATCTCATTCTGCAGTAGTTGTAAGTATGTTTGTGCATTTAAATTTCCTTCAATAATAAAGGGACCAATTATTATGTCTCCTACAATACCTGCCAATACGTTCAACTTTTGCGGATGTTGAGTGTGGCTTTCTCTCATCCAGTGAGGATTTGTATCAGACCAATATCTGAAGTTGTGTCTATTGACATTACCATTCAACATAAATGTTGCCTCATCTGTAAAAACAATATTTTCTAAAAATATTGGATTTTGAGTTATCATATCCATCATCCTTTCACAAAATTCTATGCGACGATAAGGATCATCCTCATTTAATTCTTGCACTAATTTGACTTTATAGGGATGAAAATTATTATTTTTCAAAAATTTTCGTACTGATTTTGGTTCAATTCTGTGTTGATCAGCTACAGAACGAGTTGTTTCACTCTCTACCCTCATTCTCGAGTTGATTCTCTACATATAAGACAAAATTTAATGACATTTCTGGATTTGTTGTTGTCGTTGGTCTACCGGGAACAGGACGATTTTGAACTGATCCCGTATCTTCGAAACGTCTTAAAGTTTTTGAAGCAGTACCTTTTGACAATTGAGGAAGTCCATTTCGAAAAGTTGCATTAAAAAGATTTGTTACATCAGTATACGATCTTTCTTGATCGCCCCATCCCCTCATACTCAAAAGACAAATAAGCTTTCTTTCAGTTAAACGATTCATTTTTAAAATGCAAATGAATTGGTAATAATAATTTTTTATTGTAACGAAATTGTGTTTAAAATTGTAAAATATCAAAAATTATTAAATGCAAATAATAGGCGTAGTTATCAGAGTACTTAATTCGATATAAAATAAATTTATTAGATATTATTTTGGGATAAAGCTATGTTGTAGACTTATTAATTAATGATATAAGGTTATTTATTTGAAATAACTAAATGAAGACACTTGTAAACTCGATTTTTAATTCTTTTTGTATTTTAAGATTTTCTTTGCACACAATTTTTTGTAATTTCAACTTTTCACATGGTTGACAGACTGAGTTTTATTTGACCTCTGTTCGTCCTCTAGAGGTATTGCTGACCTCATACTTTGATATATATCCGAACGTAGAATTTTTCGTTCTTTCCGTTCCCGGTGTAAAAAAGTTCCTATTTAAAAAAACAAACCTGACCTTGGTTATTTTATTTTTGACCAAACCTTGACGGAAACCTAGGGGTTTCCATACTTTTTCCCCACCCTGTATGCATTGAATATGATTTAGTAGCTATAGAAACAAAGAGTATAAAAATTGTTATTGATATTAACAAAAAAGGTATATTTCTGCTACTCCGAATATTTATTGTTATTCCCCGGTTGAAAAAAGAAACGTTAAAAAGAAGGTTTCTAATCAACGTTTCCGGAAGGTTGATTATCAACGTTTCAAAACATTGAAAAAACGTTGATTTACCTTTATTATCAACCTTTTTTTCAACGTTTTCTAGATGAGCTGTATAAACGTTGATTTTCAACCTTTTTTCAACGTTTTCTGGATGAACTGTATAAACGTTGATTTTCAACCTTTTTTTTGAAAATTTTTGAAATTTATATTACTCTTATCATTAAATGATACGTACATACCGCTCATCTGGGAAACGTTGAAAATCAACGTTTACATCGTACACCTAGGAAACGTTGACAAGGAGGTTGAAAATCAATGTTTATATCGCTCGTCCACGAAATTTTGAAAAAAATTGAAAATCAAGGTAAATCAACGTTTTTTTCAAGGTTTTGAAACGTTGATTAGAAACCTGCTTTTCTACGTTTCTATTTTCAACCGGGTCTTGACCTCTATAACTAACTAACTTAACCGTAACTATTACGTAATTGAATTACTTAATAGTGGCGTAATTTTGTATAATAGGGAACCATATTTTGTTCACTTAAAATAAATTTGATAAATAAACAGATATAATTTTTATAACCATTCGAAGGGTCCTTCTCTCGGACGATAAAACAACTGGCTTTATCATTGCTCAACTCTCTCTCGTCTGATATCTTACGTCTTTATTTTTCACATTCATTTATCGTTGGAGAGAAGAGCCCCAACTCTTTCCTTATAACACTCGATCGGTTGATTTAACAAAAAAATTGTATGATTATTTTAAAATAAATAGTTAGATTTTTTAAATAATCTTATCTTTTAAGAAAATTGTTTTCTCTTTAAAAAAGCTAAATAGATTATTTTAAACAATGCTGTAATATTTCAAATTTTATCTTGAAAAAATTTTATCTTCTTAATTAATTATATTGTAACGTGGAAATAGACACGTTACGACGTGTATGTAAATGTAAGCGCCGGAGACGCTACGCACGACAGTGCCAAGTTAGGTTAGGCTATAGACGTGAGAGAAGCGCGGCGCAACAGCGCGGCTAAGTAGCCGAAAGCGCGCCTCCCCGCGAATAGGTAAGTGGGGGAAACTAGACGACTCTTTATAAAGAGCGCACATGAAGGAAACACTCTCTCCGCCCAAGTTAAGCCCTGGCGATAACTACGAAACCGAGGACCTTGAACCAAGACGGCGACCACGAGGCCACCGACTTAGACAAATCTACGAGAAGCCCCTCAACAGGGCAGATATCTCGCCCTGCAGACGAACACGGAAATACATCTGCCACCAGTCCGTGGTAAGGCTCAGATCCGGGAGCAGGTGCCCGTCACCCGCCCGCAACGCGAGAAGAGGACATCAAGACTACGTCCGCTACGCGAACAAGCGCGATAAGTATTGTACTCTCTCTCTCGTCCGCGAGTAGGTTCGGCCAGCGCGCCGACTAGATCAGGTGCGTGAAAGGTCTAAGGACCGTGGCCGCATGCCACATGTACATAGATTCTTATTAATAAGACCGACCACCCCACGTCCCGCTCCCGCGAGTTAGTTTGGTCCGAGGAGTACCGTGAGTTATGTGAAGGCCGTTCGGCGGAGGGAGGTTCAGGGGCAGAAGGGAGCGCGTCTCCTGATATAATTAGAGCCAGAATCCCGAGTCGTCCGACCCTCGTCACAATATATACACAGTATATTTCTTTGTAGGATAATCCTGTTAAATTTCTCTGCAGGTAGTCCTGCCAGAATCCTGCAGCTCTCTGTAAGAAATCCTGCAAGTTTACCCTGTCAGATTTCCTGCAGGATTTTATCCATGTCTGCATCTAATCGAGGAATTTCTAGACCTTCGTATGCTACTAATCCAATAATATGAAACTAGCAGTGTTTCCTCCCTCGCTAACGCTCGGTCGGTTGATTTGATATTTTTGATTGGATATTTTAAAAAAACGATTAGAAACTTATAATATCAGATAATTTTAATAGTTATTTACTTTAAAGTCATATAAAATGATTAGAAACTTTTAATTGCATATAATTTTAATATTTTTTTTTTATTTTTAAATCATTTGGACTGGACCAACTAAAAATTATACTTTAGGCATAAATGAAATGCCAAATTGCGGTCTATTCCAGTCAATCAACTTACATTTTGTATATTCCTAGGCGGAAATAATATCTATCAAATAATAATTAATAATAGTATATATTTATTTATTTCAATTTTTAAAAAAAGTTTCAATCTATTTATAACTGTTGATAAAGGTCGGATTTTAGACTGTAATAACAGTTTATAACAGTTTATAACAGTTTATGGCAGTGAATCCTCCCTCGCTCGGTTGGTTGAATAGATCATTTTAAAGGATGATCTGAGGTTTTAAAATACGACAGTAATTATTTAAAAATGATTAAATAACGTATAAATGATTATTAATAACAATTAATTGGTACTCTTGTTAGTATTACATATACTAATTGTAAGTGTTAACAAATTGTAATGCATTTGATAATGAACGTAAATCAGACGTTCATTTTTTTTTAAAGAATGTTATTAAAATGATAACTTTTTATCCAGCAAATGTTCTTATTTTTTTTAAATGGCTTTTTTATAAGTATGGGACCGAAATTGAACCGGAATTGAAATGTCCTTAAAGAAAATGCGTCAGTCGTTCATGAAAAGCCAATTTTAAAGAAAGAGACTACTCGAAATTTGTCAAAAAATCTTTTTTTTTATATTAATTTTTGATAGCATATATATATATATACAGGGTGTTCGAAATGTTCCGGACCCCCCACTTATAACATAAAGTAAGCATTTTGGAAAAAAATGTTAAATACAAAAGTTGTTAAGTTTTGAAGGTTGAACTAAATGATGACCTTGGATTTGTTATTCGTTATCATTTTCAAGGTCATTTAAAGGTCATCTTCAGTTTTTTAAATAGGAACCCCTATTTTTTATTTCAGATTCTGAAAGAGCACAAAATTTTACATCTGGATATGTATTCACGTTGTGGCTCAAAATGACCTACAGAGGTCATTTAGTGGTTAAATGATTATTTAGTAGCAGAAAGCCAAGAAATCCCGATTATTAAGAACTTTGGGTGTATTTGACGAAAAGAAAAAAAAAATTTCGTACTTTAATACTAAAGTACATAATTTGATTTTCTAGGACGAACTTTATGGTCACTTTAAAATTGGCCTTCATTTTTAAGGTCATTTGAAAGTTATCTTCAGCTTATTAAAAAGGGACTCATTTTGTATTCCGGATTCTGGAGGAGCATTAAATTTTAGGTCTGGAGATATGTACAATATCCACGTCATGGCTCGAAATGATCTACATAGGACACTTGGGGGTTATTAATTTCAAAAGCAAAATAATCTAACCGTTTTACATGAACAGTTTTTATTGCAATAATTTTTTGCAAGGGTTACGAGTTTCTACGCATGATTCATAGCATTTTCAGGATCGTTACTTGAACCTTAGAAGATTTTGCTCACTATTCTTTTTAGGAATCAGTTCATTTATAATTGTTAATTAACAATTGTTTACTCCTATTTACTTTTCTGTTTTCAAGAGTTAAGTGAAGTTCTCTTACTTCGAAAATCAGATAATTGTATTAATTTTCAATAATTGTACTTTTAATCGTAGTGAAAAATGGCACATCTTACTGAACGAGAAAGAATATCTTTGTTGATGATGCGAGGGTGGGGTGATCAAGAGAGAGGTTACAAACAGGTACAGCGTTTATTCAATGAAACATTCAGAGTTGAAGAAAACAACCCTATTTCAAAAAGTACCGTAATTCGTACAATTAGACGTTTTGAAGAGACAGGTGGTATTAAAGATCGTCCTAAATCAGGTAGATCCAAATCATCGTCTAATGATGAAAAGAGCTTAGACGTATTACAATCATTTATTGAGGACCCCCATTGCAGCATCAGACGTTGTGCACAACAGCATGAAATGGGAGCTGCATCTGTGCACAAAATTTTGAAACTCAACAAATGGCATCCTTTCAAATTAAAGTTGGTACAGGAATTATCTGAAGATGATTTTGATAGAAGGGTAGAGTTTTGTGATGTAATGATGCAAATGATATCTGATGATCCTTTGCTCCTCAATAACATTGTTTTCTCTGATGAAGCCACGTTTGAGTTAAGCAGAACAGTGAACAGACATAATTGTCGATACTGGAGTAACATCAATCCACATTGGATGAGAGCGGACCACACGCAACATCCTGAAAAAGTAAATGTTTGGGCTGGCATATTTAATGGAAGAGTACTTGGCCCTTTCTTTATTGAAGGTAATTTAAATGCTGCAATGTATGAAAACATGCTTCGAGACCAAATTGTACCTGCTATACGGAATTTAACGGGTGGAAATCTGGACGAAATTTACTTCCAACAGGATGGTGCTCCTGCACACTACGGTATTCATGTTCGCCGATATTTAGATGCAACATTTCATGATAGATGGATTGGGCGGAGAGGTACAATTGAATGGTGGGGATACTTGAAGGATAAAGTTTATGTTATAAAACCACGTGACTTGGATGAATTACGCCAAAGAATCACTGATGAAATAGACTTGATACCTCAGCAAATCTTGCGAAATGTTGTTGCAGCCTTTTACAATCGGTTAGCACATTGCCAAACTGTTAACGGGCAACAATTTGAACAGTTGTTGTAAAAAGTTCCTGTCAACGACATTTTAAAAAAATTCAGTTTGGGCGAATAGTCCACTGTCTTGATTTAGTTAGCTGGGCCGCCGATAGTCCTGCCTTAGCTGACTGGGCCGCTAGTGTTCTTGTCTTAGTAGGCTGGGCCGCCGATGGTCTTGCCTTAGTTGGCTGGATCACCCATAATGTTACCTTAATTAGTTGTACCTCCCGTGCCTGAGCAATAAGGCTCATTTTGATTAGACATTTTTTTATTTATCATTTTCCCCCCGAGGTATGTAGTTGTTGGGCCTAAGGCTTATTTTGATTAGACATTTTTTTATTTATCATTTTCTCGCCCGAGTTATGTGGTTGTCTGGCCTAAGGCTTATTTTACGCCAGTGTCAATTACACCTTCTACAATCCTAATGCAGAATTTAGCGCTGGTGCAAAATGGAGAATTACAACTAGGAGGCTTAATTTGGAAAACTAAAGTTAACCTTCAAATGACCTTGAAAATCAAGGGCAATGTCAATTTAACGCCACCATAAAGTTTGTCTTGCAAAATCAAATTACTTTAGTATTTGTCAGATACGCTCAAAGTTCTTAATAATCGGGATTTCTTGGCTTTCTGCTACTAAATAATCATTTAACCACTAAATGACCTCTGTAGGTCATTTTGAGCCATAACGTGGGTACATATCCAGATGTAAAATTTTGTGCTCTTTCAGAATCTGAAATAAAAAATAGAGGTCCCTATTTAAAAAACTGAAGATGACCTTTAAATGACCTTGAAAATGATAACCAATAACAAATCCAAGGTCATCATTTAGTTCGACCTTCAAAACTTAACAACTTTTGTATTTAACATTTTTTTCCAAAATGCTTACTTTATGTTATAAGTGGGGGGTCCGGAACATTTCGAACACCCTGTATATATAGTTTAAAATTTAAGAAGTTAGATCACAAAATATAAGTAAACGTAATAAAATTGATTTTTTTAATTTTTTTAGGACATTATTATATTTAACTTGTTAGTATTAATACTCTCTTAATTTCAGTAATTATATATTTGAATTTAGGCGGGCAAAAAAAATCCCTAGGTTATAG